>JAVTVY010008975.1:0-42946 GCA_036873755.1 Hanleya hanleyi
AGGACATGTCCGGCTAAAAATTGCTGATGTCCGGCAATTTTTAATGGTAGTTGCTACTGTTTTATATAGTTAGCAGGACACTTTCTACAAATGTCCTGTTCTGTGCCAATTTCCACCCCTGCATGAGTGTATACTATATATGCAGGGCTGCATGATCATGTTTGAATCAATGTTTCAACATGCTCAATCTCATTAAAATTAGATGATGTGCAAACTCGCTAATAGGATCCGACACCCTTGTAATATGGAGCTTGTTCAGTTACCTCGAGTGATCAAGCAGTGACTCCTGATGTGATTGGTCCAATCTATTTGAGGCAATGCTCCCAGATGTAAGCTTTACTCATCACCTTGCATCACTGGAGGTCATTGAATCTTGTTTGTGCAATAAATACTTAAACTTGACACAGGTCCGAGTTCAGCCTCCACGTCAATGCATGCAGGTCCAATTATATGCATCTACAGACTTACGGGTGTCCGACCTATTATCGTGCATTTTTCAAGGTTTATTTGGAATATATAAAAAAGTACTTCTCGAAATGACATGAAAACTGACACTATGACTCAAGCTTGTCATCTTTCTTCTATTATGAATTCCATCAATGACGTCACTCCCTTCTGCACGTGCGCAAGCTATCTTTAACTCGACTTTTCAGCTCAGTTCCCACCGTAAACAGTACCAGTTATCGGACACCCATCCTGAACAAAAAAAGTCACGTTGAAGTGCACTGTATTTTCAAGTTTTGTGCATGCGCATCATTAGCTGGAGTTCTGTCGCTTCAGATGATATGATCGTTGTTCAATTTCTATATGTATTTTCTTGAGAGATCGGGAATTAGACAAGGTGGTAGATCGAATTTCGCACCCCCTCACAACACGAGAAATTTCGAATTTTGATGAAAACTTTCATGGCTATACCTATAATTCTATATTTTGCATATATACAATTAAAAATAAATCTCGCCTTTGTTCTGACATATTATTGCATTGTCATCATGAGCACAACACGTACGCACGAGATGCGTGTCCGAATACTGAACATGTCCGATAACTGTTCCGACACCTGTACTATGTAGCAGGCTAGCCTACATGTACATGTATGTATTCCCCAACCTGTTGGCACATATAATATATGAATATATCAGATATGACAAGGCCATCCATATCAACCGCTTGTGCTGATTTATGAATTAGTTTGTTTGTTTTTGGGGGGTATTTTTTTTACAGTTAAGACTTGGACAGACCACTGTGCATTTATTTGCCATACGGTCACGCATTTTAACACAATAATGTCTTGCCCACGTTAAATGTCCCGCGGTTTGATGGTGCATTGTGGGATACTTACCAAGTCCCCAGTCTTTTGGAAATTTCGTGGAATAATCATCGTCTTCAGAAGTCTCTTTCTCCCTCCTAGGACATGTTCGCATCGGCAAAACTGCCTCCCATAAGGCCAAGCCACTCTGACATACTTCTTCCTCGCTCTACTATTCAAGTACGCAGGAAATTACACATTTATTCAACATTAAAGCCCACGAAATTTCTGTCACCTCGCGTTAAAAACCGCAAAATAGGTTCCGCAAAATTCCTCACGTGTGTTTATTCCGGTTCAACGGATCAATCTGACACACTTTGTACTGTATATCGAGAATAAATGTAAGATGTGGACAGTATCATAATGCTGTATAATCATAAAAGGTGCTCATACGAAGCATACAGCAAAAAAAATCTAGAATACAATCCAAACTAATGGGATTTCCATATTTTACAATTTCCGATTCGATTCCCACTTTTGGACACTTGCAAGAATTTTTATTTTCACCAGGAGAGCTAGACAAGGGAGACTATAAAATGACAGATTTCTTCCAACTTCGTCAACAAAACTAATTCCCTTCTTGTGCGCTATTTTTCGACTATTTCAGTTCATTTTGTCCACAGAATTGCTTAACCAAATGCACTGCCAACTTCAACTTGACTGGCGATAGTGTGTTCGTCGCTTTATATTCAATTCATACGTCATATTGCATTCAGTTACAGCCCCCTGAGATCACTTGAGGTCGGATTTTCGCAAACTCTATGAAATAAACATAAATTTACGAGAAGCACCACTCACTTTAATAAAGTACAGTTTACATGTATTTGTTGAAGCCAAATTATAACATGTTTTATGCAATACGAATTGCGCACAGGATTATTTTACAACAGCATGTGTAAAGCTCTTCGTCTATGGTCACGTGACCACCAGCGAAGTCCCATAGGCTGCATTTGGCTGGATTCTATCTCAGTATTAGTTTGCTCGAGTGAGAAAGGCTATATAATCAGCTTGTACTGTCCATCTGTATACTGCTTAAAAAATGCATTGCCTCCAGCCTTGAGTTACTTGAATTTTTTTAGCTTTGGGTAATTTGACCTGAATTTGAAGGCTCAAGCCTGATGTGGCCAATGTGAAATAGGATACACGTTAAAGGCTACAGTTCACATATATCTATAACAATATACTGAAGTTTTAATTATCAATCTAATTTTAATCAGAATTATTTCAGATCAGAACTTGCTGGTAACAATGCCCTAATGCACGTTCATGCCAAAAATCAAGGTTCTAATGTCAACGGTTCTCCTTATTTTGCCGACGAAAGGATTCGGATGGACTGACTCATTACCGGACAATTTGCTATCTGTAGCCTACTTCGTAGGAAAATAGAATCACTGATAGAAATAGGAGTAAAACAGTTTCGAGCAGTCGGAGTAGATTTTCTGGATTGTGATGTTGATGCTGAAGTCCGTTCATCCTAATCAGTCGTCTAAATTGGAACTTGTAAAAATCAACAGTAGGTTCGGCATAAATTTTCTTTTTTTTACAGCGTGCATAACTAACTGAAATCTACAAAATGACTAACATTTCTCCATGATATTTATAATATCATGCGTGAATATCAGGCATTCAAGAATGTTTGGACTGCGTCAGCTATAGCTGACACATAAATATATCAAAGTCAGGATACCGATATAAGGTCCATGATATAGGTTTTTGATCCATTTAAATCTGTCGAGAACGTTTCGCACTGACAATCATTCTCCGAATTAGTTGTTGCTAAACACGAATGTTAAGCTCATATTATAATGTACTTGTATGGAATACTAGCTGGTACATTGAGAGTTACACGTATTTAATGTACATATAACACCATACTCCTGCATCTTGGAAAATCGGTCTTCTATAATTAGCTTGAACCTGTCAAACGAATGTGGGTGAATCCCGATTACATGTCGTGCGTTTTAACAATATATCATCATTTTGTCTATCGTTGACGGTCGGCAATACATACCAAACCTTATTTCACACTCTAGCTGGAGGCGCTGAGCCATAACTAAGGTATCACAGGTACGTGACCGTCCCATTCACATATTTATTATTTATTTATTTATTTATTTCCAAGGATAACCTACGGGAACAAGTCCCATTCACAGGCTCCGACAGCACATACATATAAATATTAATAAACTGATTGTACATAAATAAAAAACACTTAAGTATAGATATTAACGGCATATATACATGTTATAAACACTTGAATTATAAAACTGAATATAACTAAGATCGTGCATATTTTACTCAACTAAAATTACATAGAAATTAAAAAATAATTTTTAGGTACAGTTGGTAACATTAACACGTCAAATGCACTAAAATTATAAAACTGTATGGCGTAGTAAAAGTAATGAGATCGTGCAAATTTTTAACGACTAAAATTAATTTTCACAACAGACAAAAACAAAAAGATGTCATGATAATTCAAATGTACATGCTAAAACAGTTCTTTAAGTTGGCGTTTAAATGATGTTGACTGGCTAAAAATATCAAGACTATTGTTATCCTTTATAATATCATTAAAATTGTTCATGATTCTTATTAAAGGCGAATATTTGTGTACATTTATTCGACTTCGTCGGGGTCGGAAAAGAGGACAACTTCTTAAAACTCTGGTTGGCACACTAACACTTAGCCTCGATAAAGTATAATCAGAGTCATAAATACTATTCACACATTTATGTAAAAACATGGAATCTAAAAATGCCCGTCTTTTAAACAATGTTGGTAAACCGAAAGAGGAACACAGTTCCTCATATTTGTTGCCATCGTAGTGATGGCCCAATTTAAAACACAAACATTTAATAAATTTTCTCTGCACACGTTCGATATGGTCAATATTTGTTTGTTGCCACAGATTCCAAACAACTGAACAGTATTCAAGGTGGCATCGAACGTGTGTGATATACAGTGAAATAAGAGTGTTATGTTCCTTAAAACTTTTGCTGTTTCTTCTTATGAAACCAAGCATTCTAAAACCTTTACTGACAATGTGTTTAATATGACAAGTAAAATTAAGATCGGAAGTTAACAAGACACCGAGATCTTTTACTTTATCAGTTCTATCTAATTCTATACCTCCAATATTGTATTGCCAGACAATTTGGTTTTTCTTGTTGGTGAAGGATATCAGCATGCACTTTATAAAATTTATATAGAGTTTCCAAATTTTACACCAAACCAACAGTCGATCAATGTCTCCTTGTAACAGTGTGCAATCGTCAATTGTTGAGATAGTTTTGAAGATCTTAGCATCGTCAGCATATAATAGGCACTGGGAGTTAATACACACTTGAGGTAGGTCGTTGATGTACAATACAAACATTAATGGGCCCAGTAGGGACCCCTGAGGGACTCCTGATATTACATTGACCCAGGATGAACATTGACCGTATATGACAACTCGTTGCACTCGCATCGATAGGTAATTATCGAGCCATTTTAACATACTGGTATCGAGCCATTTTAACATAATTATCGAGCCATTTTTACATACTGGTAATGCGTAATAAATATGGAGTCTTGGTTGATTTTCACGATATCTCCATACCAAACATGACATTGCCTTCTCCGTTCCGAATTTTAGATCAGATTTTGTCAAATATTTCCCCAAATTCGATTATATTCAGTCATAATTGTGTGACAATAAAATTAACATCAATATTGTGTGTATTATGGGAACGGTGTTATTTTACTGTCCGAACTGAACAAACATGGGTGGATTTCTGGATTAGATTATCAGATTTTGTTCAAAATTAGATAATTTAGAACTGAATTTATGTCCCCAAATATTCCAGGTATACATGTATAATAAAACACAATTGTGCGGCATCAGATAGAATTCCAACATTCATTTCAGGGACGAGATTGATTTAATGATACAAACTGAATTGTTTCATGAACGTAGATGACCTTCTGTTAGATTTCAAATTTCAAGTTGATGGGTTAGAAATTAGATAATTTATCACAGTTAATCTTTCTAGTATTCAACATCGTATTTTATCAGTTTTGATTTGAAATGGGCAGGATTGAAGCAGTGGCCCGCATTATATGAATTAGATAAACCTCCCTCGCCCACATACACACAGCTATGTGTTTAATAAGTGCTAATCAGATGAACATGATCTAAGATGGCACAAGACTCCTAGCTTTATGTGCATGGTTCAATATTTCAGCCCCACGAGTTCATGTTGCGTCAACATAGCAAGCGTCAGATATGGCATTCAATACTCAGCCATAGTCCATAAAGAATTTCAGAGTCGTACTACAGTTACCACCAACTCCAATAGTGTATGAAATAATAATAATAATAAAAGTGTATGAAATAAACACAAGATGGTATCATTTTCATAAACAGATAAGCGATCAACAGTTTTCAATGGTGACACCAAGACGTGATGATATTCATTCAATAAAATCTTAATCACTGGTCACTATTCTTTATCCAAATGAATTTCAATCTCATTCTGAATAAAGGGTAGAACAAATGTCTGCAATGCTGAGGATATGACAAATTGATTTATAATCAATCTCTCTCTAATTTATCAATTAAAACATGATACAATAATGTATCAAAAATCATATTTGTTTGTTAAATATCCCCAGTATTGTGAATTGTACTAATAATGAACGTCTGACAACAAGTAGTAGTAGTGAAAAATTAGCTAAAACACTAAAAGCATAATTTACATGTATTGCGCATAGGGGAATTTGTGTAGAGTGAACATATATTACGCAAGACATTTTAATGCTTAATTTATAAAGAATCAAATACATGTAACGACATGTGATCTGCATGGGCCTGTTCAGCTCAATATGTAGGTATATTCAGAGGTATTCAACATTTATTACATAGAAAATTTTGATATCTCTTATCTAGATAACAAAATAAACGGCATGTATGTCATCTGTAGGGACGCAGATTTGCCTGGGCCTTTTAACCCGATATGTGAGTATATTCTCCAGTCAGTTAACCCTGTCTGGCCTGAGCGATTTGGGACCTGGTGTGGCGGTGTCATTTCGTTTGCCCATCCCAAATATTTTTCTTACCCCTTCAGCTAGAGGGCTGAAACAAGCCACACTATACCCTTGGATCAAGCTCTGCCAAAAAAAAAATAGCCGAATGGGCTCCAATATTCCTCGGATATCGGTTATTGTGTATACTCAACAATCATGCATTTCATAAGATTTACTTTTAGAACTTTGACAACATCATGTAGGTTAACAAAAATGTATTATAGTAGGGTTGGCTCAAGTTCTCTCAATTTAGAAATACAAACGAAATTGAGCCAGGTCAGCTTTGCCAATCAATGCCTTAATTGATGAGAAAAAAAAATGCGCGGAGATTCTGGCAAAGCATGACCAAATTCTTAGCTCAAGATATACTCTTCAATATAGTTCATTATCAAATCAAGTAATTTGATCCTTGAAATACAGATCAAGGTCATCTTCAACATCATCTTCAACAATTTTCTGGCCTATTCTATATTAATTGGATATGCAACATGAATCCGGAGATCTTAGAATTAACATATATAATTTGTCAGCGATATTCAATAGACTTCAGGTCCAGGCATATGCGAGTATGAATTTGAACAGCTGAGATACTAAGGCTACGTCCGAGAATCCACCGTATCCTCGGGTCTGAATGTGAGGTGCTGAGGGATGTTTTTCTGTAGAGTCATATCGTTGCTTTGCATTCGCCAAACGTCGTCAATTCTTCCCACCTCTTGCTTATCGCTCCAATTTTGGACAATGCAGATATAATCCTCCATGAAATAATGTACTAAATTGTCTGACCTGGATAAAAAATGTCAAGGTCAGTCATCTTCAACATACCTCTGGATTATCGGCAGATGTATACATAGTATTAATTTGGAAAGCCTAGCTATATTTCGTCATAACAAACAGTATAAGACCTTGATAAAATGGGTCATGGTCGGTCATTGTCAATAGGCTTCTGACCTTTCACCAGATGCATACGTGGTATGAATTTACAATGCCTGACTATAATCCTTCTTGAGATATCGTGTCAACAAGAAAGATGGGCAGACGGACGGACCGACAGACATACGACGCCGATGACGACAATATCCTTCGGGTAAAATTTGCCAAAGGGGTAAAAATGTAATTAAAATCCAAGATGGCCGCCGGTCAGCTCTGTCGAATTTATATTTATCTGTTTTCTTTCCAAAAACGGAAATGATAAATTAGTGAATAATAGTCTGATGCAAAATAAAGTGTCGTAAACATTAGTTTTCGGGTACCCCACATAGCCGCCATTTTGAATTTACCCATGATCCTCTGCTCGGGAGTTATGCAAATACGTTAAAAATGATCCCAATATGATAATACAAAGTCATGGAGCGTCAGCTCTCAAGTTTTTGTCGTTCCGGAGATAGGGCACAAAGCTTGGTAGGGAAAGGAGCTCCCTTACAGTCGTCCAACCACGCTCTATTTCAATGTAATAAAAGTCACATGTAAACACTGTTACCCTACATTTCGGGGTTGCAAGAAGGGGTCTTGGGTCCCGCCTCGGAGAATTTTATTTTGGTGATCGAAAAAAGTGAACATATATATACAAATCTGGAGGGGTGAGGGTGAGGTAGAGTGGGACTGTATAAGCGATAAGTAGAAGATCATAAATCACGAATGTATATAAATTAAATTGTATAAAACCATACCTGTGCGACTATTGTCCATTCTCTGTCCTCCATAATAAGCAGAGAAGTGTCATTACACGAGGTACAGTTTTCGCGGGTGGCGCACCAACTGGAAATATCTTCTTTGGAGGTCCCGAACACGAAACAAGATCCGTTTTCCATGCCTGCATTCCCAGAATGGGTCGAAGAGCTGGCATTATACGTTCTTGTTGGACAGCAGCTATAACCAAGAGGCTCCGCGCCGAAGAAAGCCATGGCAAGATTATTGAAAGGAACTTGAAGATAATTGAAGAAAAGCAAAACCCATACAGCTATCTGATATCGTCCTGGATGTCCAAGATGCCGAAGCAGCTGATCTGTTGCAACCGACATCTTACTGTTCGGAGAGTCAATGCCTTAAATATTTTGACGTGACAAAACTAGCATATCGATAGAAGCTCAGAATATAAGAAGAGAATTAAATTTCATCGAATGATTTGATAGATTGAATTTAGGGTATTATGTTGAAATTTGTCCAAATTCCAGGCGGAAATGCAATACTATCCATAGGGTTAGTTAACAGGGACAAGCTTTTTTACAGTTCTAACTTTTACAGTTCTAACTCTAGTAAAGCAAGTGCAGCTGGCATATCTTGCTACACCTGTATCTTTATACTGCAATCTGTCTATTGATGACGTACTTGTCGGCTGAGCATACAGATCAATTACGTCGAGTCACACGTTCGTGTAGAGCTTTATTCATATACCACCCGTGCGGTCAGTTGATATTCGTTCTGTATTAAATCATTAAAACACGAATTCCAATAACGTTACCGGGAAGTTTAGCAGGAAATTGCCAGCTTTAGATGTTTCGTTGCTGAAAACGATCAACAACTATCCAATATCACGTCTAACTGTCCAATAATAACAAAAATTATTGGACACTAAAGTGTATATTAAGTTGTTTTATTAGTATTGTTTGAGAGAAGCACAGTCCTAGCATTGTACAAAGTTCACAGTAAACGTTTCTGCAAAGTAGACAGTGAATCTGAAAAGCATAACTCGTACTGACCCGGGGTTGAACGATACAATCGATTACGACCTGGACGACACAATATGCCATAGATTCCAACATTCGTATTTATGTAACAACATAATAACAAGGGCAAACTTCAAGACGTTTAGACCACATTCAACAATAGGTGTCAAGTTATGTGCAATGCGCCTGGCTGAAACGGACCGTACAGCTCAGCAGTTAATCCGATGAACAACGGCTGGGCTGTAACATACACCACCAGGGACGTTTTTCCCCCCAAGGTTTAAAAGTTCAGGAAACAATTAAGGTGTTATTGAACCGTCTGATGTTGGTGTTGTTATAGAATATTTTGGAAATTGCAGGAAATCGTAGGCCTATGCCTTAAGAAAATGACATTGCTTGTGCAATGCATTTAGTTTTTGAGCTTCTGTAATGTTAAATACTGAGCGTGCAAGACTAACACACTAAAGTGAAAAGTGTATAATCCAAATTATAAGCAATAAGGGATATGCTGATGCAAAATACGTAAAAAGAAAAAGATACCCTACAAGTATTGGTAAGGGCGATTCATTTTTAGCCAAATCGTTAATATTTAATCTTAAACAATTTCTCAAATTTATTTTCATCTGTCAGTGAACAAAATTAAATATGGGAAATAATTTAAAATTCGTTGTAAAATATTCGGTTAAACAGAAATCTTCAATATTTGTGTGGTAGCCTTTCTTTTGCAGTAGTTTGCAGGGGCTTATTCCTTATTGCGCATAATTTGGATTGGCACCTTTTCCAAGTTCTACAGTATTTGAATGAATTCATTCCAAAATCCTTGAATTTAGTATTAGATTGAATGGGCTAAATATCTCATTTTAAAATAAGAATAGCGCATTCTTGTAGGAGTCCAATTTTGTACATATCATTCATTCGTGCTGTATGTACAACATCAGGGCACGACACCTTCAACATTTTACAAAGTCCTTGAAGAGTCAACTTTCCGGCGTATCTAGGGTAAGTTAATGGACACAGCTCTCCACACATCGATGACTTTGGTCGCGTGGATTGTTGCATATGGAAACTTGGACAATCCACGACTTGTTCCTTGATTTGGTCTCTTTGATCTGAGCGTATGATCTGTGTAATCATCATATACTGTGATTGTTGTTGTTACACTCGGGTCATATGTATACAATACACACAATAGAGGAGAGCTGAGTTTCGAAAATTGAGAGGTACCAGAACTTTGTGGGTGGGGGAGGATACGGGTGGGGGGTTAACGATCAAAGAAGTAGTAGCCAATGATAATGGAGGAATCAACATCTATTTATTCAAGTCTTCATCAGATTTGGTAGTTTACAACATATTCTATGGGTATAATCCACCAATAATGAAATTAACCAAAAAAGTGCTCATATGAACTATGTTTCTCTTTCTCCTAACTTTTCTTATTTAGTTCAAGCATTGTACAAAGTTCACAGTAACGTTTCTGCAAAGTAGACAGTGAATCTGTCTGAAGAGCATGACTCGTACTGATCCGGGGTTGAACGATGCAATCGATTACGACCTGGACGACACAATGTGCCATAGATTCCAACATTCGTATTTATGTAACAACATAAATAACAAGGGAAAATTTCAAGACGTTCAGACCACATCAAACAATATGTGTGCAGTTATGTGCAATGCACCTTCTGAAACGGACCGTACAGCTCAGCACCAGAAGTGCAGAAGTTTCAGTGAACCGATTGATGCTGTTGTTGCTACAGAGTATTTTGGAAATTACTGGAAATCGTAGGTCAATGACATTGGTTGTGCAGTGAACTTAGGTTCTGAGCTTCTGCAATCTTAAATACTGAGCGGGAACGACTAGCACAATAAAGTGAAAAATGTACAATCCAAATTATAAGCAATAAGGAATAAGCTCGTGCAAAATACGCAAAAAGAATGTAGTTTGCATGGGCTTATTCCTTTTTGCGCATAATTTGGATTGGCACCGTTTCTAAGTTCTACAGACTTTGAATAAATTCATCTCAAACTCCTTGAATTTAGTATTACATTGAATGGGCCAAATATCTCATTTTAAAATAAGAATAGCGCATTATTGTATGAGTTCAATATTGTACATGTCATTCATTCGTGTTGTATGTACAACATCAGGGCAGACATCTTCAGCATTTTACAAAGTCTTTCAAGCGTCAACTTTCCGGCGTATCTAGGGTAAGTTAATGGACACGGCTCTCCACACATCGATGACTTTGGTCGCATGGATTGTTGCATATGGAAACTTGGACAATCCACGATTTGTTCCTTGATTTGGCCTTCTTGATCTGAGCGTATGGTCTGTGTAATCATCATATAATGTGATTGTTGTTGTTTCACTCGGGTCATATGTATACAATACACACAAGAGAGATGGGTTTCGAAAATTTAGAGGTACCAGGACTTTGTGGGTAGGGGAGGATACGGGTGGGGGGGGGTGAAAGTTCAAAGAAGTAGTAGCCAATGATAATGGAGTAATCAATAACATGTCGACATCTATTTATTCAAGTCATCATCAGATTTGGTAGTTTACAACATATTCTATTGGTATAATCCACCAAGAATGAAATTAACCAAAAAATTGCTCATTATGAACTATTTTTCTCTTTCTCCTAACTTTTCTTATTTAGTTCTTTTGACCAACCTCTCTGAAATTTCTCTCCAGGGTATCATCGCGTAACAAAACTGAGGTCGATAGGTAAAAGGAAGATGGCACCCCAAACAGAAAATTATTGACAACATTGCACTATTACTCTGCTCCAAGGATGTAGATTGCGATTAAAATTCGGGAATATCTCACGCTGATGGAAAAAAAGAAACCTACTGAGACAGAATGTCAAAGGTTAAGGCCACGGAAAACCACTCAGAATCAAATTTGTGAGCGTATGCATTTGGTTATCAAGCGATGCGTTCGGTACAAAGATTGAGGTCAAAGGTCAAATGTCACTTACCAACAGCAACTCACAAAAAAGATCAATCGGGGCCGATAATATTTAATAACGTTAATTTATTAATCCGTTAATAAGACTTATTCGACACATGACTTAAAGAGTCAAAATTTCGTTTAATGACGTAGTCCGCGGTGCTACTTAGGCTCATGTTTAACTACTGCAGTATTTCACGATACTGCAACATGGAAATCAAGAGATATGCAAGAGTAACTGTGACAGGTGACGAAAATATCGTTTGTAATAAATATAATTAATTGTGTATATGGCACATGGAGATATGCTGTATAGGATGAAAAGTATATCATATCAAGAAAATGTTGACGCATGTAACTACGTTATCAATACTTTGCATACGTGTTATGGACACCTTGAAAACGAGACACAGGCTCTACACAAAACAGCATTTGAGTCCTGGTATCGTTTTGGAAAATTGGAAACATTGTGATACGCTTTCTGTAACAGTGAGATATATCCAGGTACCAGAATGGCTGTTTCCATGGACCAACTCTTGAGGCATCTTGGGCGACCGGGGCGATACCAGATTGTTGTATTTTTCCTGATTTCCGTCAATTATATCCAGATCGCCTTCAATCATCTTGCTATGGCTTTCTACGGCGCCGAGCCTCTTGGGTATCGTTGTGGCCCAGTGTGGGATTTCCTTGCCAACTCTTCAATGTTACCCGGGAAAAAAAGCAAAGACAATGGATCACGGAACATCAAAAGCGGACATAATCAAGTGGTGCGCCATCCGCGAAAACTGTGCCTCGTGTGATACTAGTAACCCGTTTGTTATGAAGGAGAGAGAGTGGACAATAGTTGCACAGGTACGTCTACATGATTTCCCGGAATTTATTTGATGATTTCGTGTTGACAATATTTGAATTTCAGATAACAATAACTGGTGCAGATGAAGAACTTAGCGAATCCCCTCGCCCCCTCGCAGCCCACCCACCCCATCCTGTATTTCATGATTTAAATACTTTCGAGAATGAATCATTGTCGTGGTCGTATCTTAATCAGTCTGCATCAATAGATACATATGTGAACACATTTCTCTATACATACATATATACATACTTGAACACAGTTCTCCATACATACATATATACATATACGGACACAGTTCTCCATACATACATACATATGTGGACACAGTTCTCCTTGCATACATACATACATACATACATATGTGGACACAGTTCTCAACTGGTATCTAAATTGAAGTATTGAATTTTATTCTTATCAGCGTATAAAATGGCGGATTCATTCAGAAATAGGATTTACATCTCATGAAATAATTGTGATCCATCAAAACTCATTTTATTATCTCATTTTCGTTGAGGTATGCAAAACGCATTATCGCCCTTGAGAACTATTTGGCTTAACATGGTTGTTTGAAGGTCTTGATTTGTATCCTCACTCATCGACCTCCAGAGGGTCTTGCCAGAGAAATCGCGACACAGCAAAGATGTGAGGAAGCAGAACAACAACAACGCGAAAACGCGAATCATCGACAACGTAAGAGGGTGAAAAGGCAATACGAAAATGCGAAAACGGGATACTATATTTCGACTCGCTTTTTCACCTCGCATTTTTGCTGTTTCGTGTTGTCGCGTTTTCGCTCTTTCACATTTTCGTCTTACTAGTATTCAAGTGAAATCACGAAAATGTGAGATGGAAGCACCCGGTTTGTTTGTGTTGTGTTTCCTTCGTGAAAATCCGCGATGTTGCAGAGCGAAAACCAATGAACTATTTTAGGTGAATTTGATCCATTATCGTGTGTCCCAGAAAAAGATGGTTTCAGTGTATCATGTCGAAAACGCTATGGTGACTGATCATCAAAGCGTGCTTTGTTGGAGTACGATTTAAGAAACACAAAGACACTGTCATTTGATTGATGCTTACATTTTTTTATTCATCCTTTTATGATGCGCCTTTTCTAAAGGGTTAGCTTCGACTCGTCTTCCCACGATTCTGTTCTTACAATGTGAGCTATGTCGGCTTGTATAGGTAATATACTCGTGAATCGGCTCAAGGGAGATCTACACATAAATAACTATACCTGGTTGATAAAATGGTGTAGATTTGCGCTTACGTATATGTTACATGACACGACTACTTTTGTGGAAGGGCAACAACCATGGCGAGGGGACCCAGGTATTTATTACTTTTTTTATTTCGTTAAAGTAAGTCAAGAGTCTCTTAATGCTACAGCGTTATTCCGATGAGCGCATAGCTCAACTTTGATATACTGAAAAATAGTTACGTTGACCTAAGGCCCTCACAGACTAATGCTTTAATGATTAATTATTCTGGAAAATAAAGGAATAAAATACTATGTAATGTTCACCGGATAATATCTATATAATATCATAGTAATATTACTATAATATGCAGGCCTTATCCGGCGATTATTTTTTTATATTTCTAGAATATGTAATTATTATATCATCGGCCTGCGTGGTTTACTATTCAAATCCGGTTTAACGATAAAAACATACGTCCGTTTGTAGTATTTGCCAGTTCATTCGTATCATAAGTCTGGCACACGCCTTTTTAGGTCATAAGACACAGTTATTTTTTATTTTATTTTTAGAATATGTAATTATTATATCATCGGCCTGCATGGTTTACTAATCAAATCCGGTTTAATGCTAAAATATACGTCCGTTTGTAGTATGTGCTAGCTTACTCGTACTACAAGTCTTGCACAAGTGTTTTTAGGTCGTAAAACAGTTATTTTGCATATCTACGAACCTGTTAATATTTGTATTAAAAAAAAATATAACTGACGAAACAGGCTGAATTTTGCTTTTGGTTTTAAATGCAATGGTGCCTGAGATAGAGGAGAAATTGCGAAAAATGACTGGAAGTGCCTGCTGGTTTTTAACCAGAGGGCTTCGAAGTCGGGTACCCCCGTCTCAGCGCAGAGCCGGTAATATGCTGAAATTTTCATATTGATGGCTCTAACTCACCACCCTTTCGGGGTGATAGTTAACATCTTTTTTTCTGGATGTGAGTGCAATAATAAACAGGAAAACGCGTCAATTCTCTGATGATTACAGGAGTTTGGTATTCTAGATTGGCTGTTTTTAACCCTTTCTGACCCAGGAAAGGCTACATAGGCGGGTCTCCGTTTTTCATCTGGTTCCACGTCGATAATCGGAATACATTATTCACAAGACAATATTAGCATCAAACTACAATCAGGCATAACATACAATTATAAATGAGAGAAGATAGCTTCTACCGAAGATCACATCCAGGGAACCGAGAATGATCCGTTATATGCTCCATATATCCGCCCCGCTCCACTGCATGGCCTGAAAAAGTGTTCAAAATAAACGTATATCAGCTGCCACGTTAAATGGTCATATTCCCTGATTATATGAACAGCTACAAGTCCACTTAAATGTGCAAGCTATAACTGAGCTACTGCGGTCATTTTATTTCGTGGCATTTACGATGAGAACAATACTACTCCTCAATGGTGAACTGTCATCCTTTCTCTCTTTCGGGTCCTTGCAGATTAATTTCATATTTAAACAAAATAAAGAGCTAAAATTTCCGGACCTTATGTTTATTCCGTACCATACCAGGGTTGTTTGGAGATTATTTGCATGACCTCCAAGGATAGCACCATACATGTAGGTAAATTCAAAATGGTGGTCCATGGACGTGTAACTGGAAAATTGCGTTATAAAAATTATAGTAATATTAAACGAACTGATCAGCTTAATTCATCCCTTCAGGTAGAAATTTGTATCATAAATATTAGTGATACGATAATAAGAAGGAAACTGTCAGTTATAAATCTTACTTTTAGCACAGTGCGTGAGATTTTACAACACAATATACGAACTGTTTACATGTATATTTTGTCAACCCTGGATGAACCAGAGGGCATATCACGGCTTTAACCTCCCTCTACATTCGTATATGGCATATTACGTTGGGTACTCCAGTTCTCTTCAAATTAGACAACGTTGCACCCAGTCAATACTTGAATGGATGACCGTTTGCTGTACTTTCTGGACGGATTACTGTCCAGGATGATAGGAACTGAGGGTAATCTTGTGTCTTGACAAAAGTATAGGGTAGGCACCGTCCTGATGGCTGAACAATTGTTGAAAACGACGTTAATCTTATCCACTCACTGCCCATTATTTTACAGAATTATTGATTGAAATTGACAAAACTGTAACATTGGCGGCATTCCAGCAATTATGAAATGAAAAACACCAACTAAATTCGATGTCTGATATCATTTGGTAGATATCCCATTGGGGGATCGTGGTAGACTTTTTTTTTGTTCTTGGTTCTTATTAAAAAGTTGATTACCGTCCAGCAATTACCAAAGATGATTATTTCGAAGCTCGCTACTTCTCATCCTATAAAACTTTTGAGACTATTCCTTGGTTTGGATAATCCACATATGGGTGAAGCTGTGAAGGATATACAGCCTAGCCCTATTACTGGATATGAAGGGATTCACTGCACTTCAAGTGCGACTTCCTTCATAGACCTATACCTGCATACATTTGAAAAGGACTTTCTTTCACAGTGTTATCTCCCCTTCTTGGGGTGTAATATCATCATCCTGTAAAGGGTTTGCGTATGTAGATAGCACAAACACTTCTCTTGGAACTTCGTTGTAGATAACATTTTGAGAAGTTGGTGATAACAGGAGTTGACTGTCATATACACCTAATTCAATATCAACACTAATATGTTTTATTGGTCGAAAATCTGATTGATTTCTGTATCAGTAATGTACATAGCGATCGCCTCTGTATTCTTCCCTTCAGTGATATATTAATAGCTGAATTTTGGTCAAGCCCATTGTCGAACGAGCAAGGCTGCGGCTCTGCAAGGAAAACGCATGGGTTAAAATACTTTGTTGCCTCGAAAAATTGCCAGAGGGCCGGGGCAATTTCTGATCAACTTACGAACCCTTATGCATAAGTTCCAGTAAGTAGAACGAATTAACGGATTAATCAGACATAACACTACAGAACAGCCAAAATAGTATTGACTCACTGAATAGCATATCATAATTCATAAATAATATCACTCCGAATAGACTCGCGCGTTGAGAGTCTGAAATTTTCGACAATCAGCTTTGACATATTATGGGGAAATGCGAAGATAACAAATACATTCCCTAAATTTTAGACTGTCAACTGTCAACTTCCACTAGTGTATGTAGATTTTTTTCTCTTCGCGAATTTTCTACATGGCATTTCTCAACTATAACAAAGATTTGATTCGATCTAGTTGGATGCAATGCCCACTAAATATGTATGAGATTCAACACTCCAGTACGGTACACATACTACATGCCCTGACTTTCCCATCACGTGATTGCCGGTCTCGTTCTGGAATCGAAGGACGTAATTGTACCAGATCACTGCAGCATTGTCTCCGGCTGGCAGGACATCTTTTATGTCTACCACGAACTCATCTGCAGAAAACGATGCCTGGTACTCCGCAATGATCGCTAAAATTTTCAGAGAACACAACAGGCGAATCATTCAATATACAGACGTGCAAAGTTAAAGTGGACAAACACGATGAATCCATGTAGTATCCTTAAACATAGGCTAGTTTTCCATGAAGCGGTCAACAGGTTTTACTGATGACAGCTTCAGACCACCATGTTCCAAATATCAAATCCGTTTAACCGGATTCTTACAACTATTTGATTGTCTTTATTCAAGTCTTAATCTGGAGAATGACGTATAATGTGCGTCAGTCACGCTTTGAATGTGTAGGCCTACTCTCTGAAAACAATTGAGTGAACAGTTCCACTCAAGTTTGAGCTGAATGTACCTGTTCAATCAATCTCGGGTTACTTTTCACTCAACTTGAGTTACTTTTCACTCAGCTTGAATTAAAACCACTCAATTTCACTCAACTTGAGTGGGATTAATTTCCACTCTAATGCTTGAGTGAATGTCACTCAATGTCACTCAAGTTGAGTGCATTTAACTCAAGTTGAGTGAAAATCTCACTCAAGTATTGAGTGGGATCAATTTCCACTCTTACTTGAGTGATTTTTCTCTCATTTTTTAGAGAGTATGTTATATGAACGGCATGGGGATCTTGAAGTAAATGGGTTCATACAGCCGCTAACCCCGGGATAATAGAAATTACACACAAGTTATGGCCAGGCGGTACATCCTAAATCGTCCAGTCCAGACAGGGTTGATGAATACCGGTATGAGGATAGGAAGACTGTTGTACACTAATTTATATTTACATACATTTCTATGTTGATACCTGCCCGGATTGGGGGTTTCCTATTGTCAATTGATTAACCTTACCTGGCCTAGGGGGAGGGGGCACTTTCCGTCCCCCCTCCCCTGTTGGTTTTTTCTTCTATCTCCGGAACGACAAAAAATTGAGAGTGAAACTCCGTGACTTTATAGATTATCGTATTGGGGCCATTTTGAGCCTATTTGCAATACCCCCGAGCAGAGAATCATGGGTAACTTCAAAATGGCGGCCATGTGGGGTACCAGAAAAGTTATGTTTTCGTCATATTTCTTCAATTATTTTGCTTTTTTTTGTGTGGAAAAGTGGGTAAAACTTATTTATTTCATATCAGATTATTTTTTACTAATTTATCATGCAGTTTTTGTGAAGAAAAAACAAAAACAAAAAAAAAATCGAAAATCATAGATTCCGGCCGAAAAATCGTCCAAAACGCTCTTTTTGCAAACGACGCCACAGTGACGTCATTATTGCGGCCATCTTGGATTTTCTTTTACATTTTCTTGTAGAGTTTGACCTAAATATATAATGTGGTAAGTTTCAGCCCTCTAGCCTTTGCGATAGCGAAAATATATAGGGGCACTTTCCGCCCCTCCCCAGGCTGCGGTACACCCCAAATCGCCCAGTCCAGATAGGGTTAAGATATCGATACCGGCTTAGATTGAGGTTTTCCTATTGTCGATTGATTAAGATGTTGATACCTGCTTAGATTGAGGTTTTCCTATTGTCGATTGATTAAGATATTGGTACCTGCCCAGATTGAGGTTTGCCTACTGTCGATTGATTAAGATATTGATACCTGCTTAGATTGAGGTTTTCCTATTGTCGATTGATTAAGATATTGATACCTTCTTAGATTGAGGTTTTCCTATTGTCGATTGATTAAGACATTGATACCTGCTTAGATTGAGGTTTTCCTATTGTCGATTGATTGAGATATTGATACCTGCCCAGATTGAGGTTTTCCTATTGTCGATTGATTAAGATATTGATACCTGCTTAGATTGAGGTTTTCCTATTGTCGATTGATTAAGATATTGATACCTGCTTAGATTTAGGTTTTCCTATTGTCGATTGATTAAGATATTGATGCCTGCTCAGATTGAGGTTTTCCTATTGTCGATTGATTAAGATATTGATATCTGCCCAGATTGAGGTTTTCCTACTGTCGAATGATTAAGATATTGACCCCTGCTTAGATTGAGGTTTTCCTATTGTCGATTGATTAAGATATTGATATCTGTCCAGATTGAGGGTTTCCTACTGTCGATTGATTAAGATATTGATACCTACCTAGATTGAGGTTTTCCTATTTCCAATTGAGTAAGCTATTGATACCGGCTTAGATTGAGGTTTTCCTATTGTCGATTAAGATATTGATACTTGCCCAGATTGAGGTTTTCCTATTGTCGATTGATTAAAATATCGATACCTGCTCATATTGAGGTTTTTCTATTGTCGATTGAGTAAGATATTGATACCTGCTTAGATTGAGGTTTTCCTATTGTCGATTGATTAATATATTGATATCTGCTTAGATTGAGGTTCTCCTATTGTTGATTGATTAAGATATTGATAGCTGCTCAGATTGAGGTTTTCTTATTGTCGATTGATTAAGATATTGATACCTGCCCAGATTGAGGTTTTCCTATTGTCGATTGATTAAGATATTGATGCCTTCATGTACTTAGATTGAGGCTTTCCTATTTTCGATTGAGTAAGATATTGATACCGGCTTAGATTGAGGTTTTCTTATTGTCGATTGATTAAGATATTGATACCTGCCCAGATTGAGGTTTTCCTATTGTCGATTGATTAAGATATTGATACCTGCTTAGATTGAGGTTTTCCTATTGTCGTATGATTAAGGTATTGATACTTGCCTAGATTGAGGTTTTCCTGTTGTCGATTGATTGAGATATTGATACCTGCTCAGATTGAGGTGTTCCTATTGTCGATTGATTAAGATATTTCAATTATGGAGGAGAGAATTCCTTATGGCTGAAAGCTATTTACTGGATGTCGTACCTGACGCGTGTAGCTTACAAATTGTGAGGGTTCCAATATGATTACATAGCACTGCGCATGCGCACTATACTTGGTGAAATGAAATGTCGAATATATTAGGAATTATCCGATATCATCAATGCGGCGTCGTACATTAAACTGTGTAGGATTGGCTTGAGTGGCGCTCCTCTGGGAGCTGTTATTTCAGACATAAAACGAGTTGTGTCCTCTCCGCCCGTCAGATTATCGACAGTGATCTGTCAGCCCTCATCATCCCGTTTGCGTATTGCTACAGGAATTCCAGCTTTGTTCTTGGTAGGCCTACCATAGCATCATCATGTCACTGTAGAAGTCAAGGTCTCCAATACAACCACTAATTCCTTTGAAAAGAAGTACGCTGTAAAAAGTGGGACGACGTCGACTGTTTTCTGTGAAAACTGGATTTTGTTGACGGTAGTGAATAGAACACTGATATTTGCTACATATCGACGTCCATTTCGACTGATTGACGCCAATTTCATGAACAAACTGTATCAATTTGTCCAAGATATTGTTACTGCTGATCCCTGTGTGTTACAGTTCCTGAGTTGTGCCTGTAGTTTGTTCGACCGACAAAGAAAAGACATTTGTACCGAGCTCACATCTCCCTGCTACATCTTCCCGGTTGCAAGAAAATCCTCACCGTTAACGTTTGCGGCTGGTATCCAGATACACCGTTGAACAAGAGATGTCAGGTATGGAGGGAGAACAGGACCACCGAGCTCATTGGAACGTATCTAGGCGAAGGTAAGTACCCTCAATGTTGACTTAATCACCTTAGGCTGTGTGGTTCCCATAATTCAAAAGTTAATTTCGCACAAGATAGACGTAAATAGCGGAAAGGAGAAGGAATACACGCTAGAAGGGATAAATAGTCAAGCCATTGTATGATTGAACAACTATTTATTGAGTTTCGTGTTAACCTTTTAATGTGAGCTGAATACGAAATGAAGTATGTTTTTTGTTTTAATTCAGCTACATGTGATATTGTGTGATACAGTGTGAACTATGCAAGCTTATTATTCAATGTGAAGTTCCATAGGTATCTTATCACAAGTGTTGTAAACCGTTCTGTGATTTACCCGAGTATATATCTCTATAGCTGTTACAATTTTGAAGCAAATCATAAATTTCCCCAATAACGCATTACACCGGCTTTTCCTTACAAAAAAAATACCCAAGTTATATACTCTAAATTCTCATAGTCAAAGCTGACATGAGCGGTTGGCGAATATTTTGATTGTTTTTGGCATTTTCGTTTTCACTTTAATTTGGATAATCTAAAATATGACACATCCAACCACGGGCATTATAGGGGGTTACTAATCGGTCTCTGATCCAACCAAAACTATATCCAGTGATCACCATATTTGTTGGGCCGTTTTCTTCAAAATATTATTCTGGCTCGGATGTCATATTTTAGATAAATCAAAATTTTGATTGGAAATAAAATCAAATACAAATAATTGTCTCCTATAAATTACACGAAAAAGGTAAAAAATAGAAAAAATAAATAAATACGAGTTTCAAACGTCTCGTTTTTACATCACCTTTGACCGGGAGAATTTACTGAATGTAACTTGGGTATTTTTCTGTATCGTTAAACAGTTTTGTTTTGTGCAGAATTGAGCTGATTGTTTTATGACCACGTGAGAGAAACAGCGAGGTGGATTGTTTTCTGGTAAACACCAAATAATCACCTTCGCTTTTTGATTGTAAGATTGTAACGAGAATTGGACACCTCAAACCAAATTATATTTGGTGTCATATTTATATTGCATACGACCAGGTTACATATTGTGATCATAAAATGGTTTGGCAATTTTATCGAGACTGATATTTCAATTTATAAACTTGAAGATAAATCAGCTTTATTACCGTCATACACAAAATAGTGTTTCATCTATAAACGTCACAAATACTTTGATTTGAATGCGACATGCGAATTTTAAAAATGTCTCAATACTACTCTAACAGAAAATTGTTTCACCTCCTTAGTTTCTTGTTTACTATTTTGATTGCATAGAATGGAACCAGATATGTTTTATTTTTTTGTAATTGTATGGATTCAAACAATTTAATATAATCTTTGATTTCGCGTTTCACACTAGCAACTTCTGAGTCTGGGAAAAAGTAAAAAAAATTGTGTGTAATTGCTGTATAGACATTTCTATCTCCAAAAATGATTCTCCTGGTCTTTAATTTTTTTTTCCACAAATATATCCATCAGGTTTCTGTTTGTATTCAAATAATCGCGCTTAAAACTACTTATTTTTGCAAACATTGATAAGATGGAACGAGGAAAAAATTAAAACACGAGAAACATCATATTAATCCGACTGAACGACAATTTCGGAAAGGATATGTGACGTTAACATGGGAAAACCCCTTTGTATGTGATAGTAATGAATCTGATTTGTTCTGCGATCCAAAACCTTCAGAATAATATCTTTCTTAGAGTTTACATAGTGAAATAGCAGCCTCGGACAAATTGCGATAATCAGTTGTATAAAAATGGAGATATAATTGATCAAAATTTGTTTCCTGACCAATTTTGGTATTTTGAGGGCTTTCTCTTGCAGCAAAAACACCACACCTTAAATAAAAAACCTTTCCTGTCTTTACAGATAATCAAACTTCCTGATAAATTGTGTTCCACTGAAGTTTTGGTTTGAAGTGTCATATTATTGTTACAAGAGAAAATTGTTCATATAAAATACCAAAATAAGTCATGAGACACATTTGTAAGCAATCATATCTCCATTTTTGGCACCAGTTGCCCATCTCAATGTTTTGGGGTTGATGTTGTAGTATGTAAACCTCAATAAAAATATAATTATGCAGGTTTTGGAGTGACCCCAAAAAACACTCTTAACGTTACTCACAAAGGATTTTTTTAGTGCCACTTATCTTTCATACATCTACACAACTCCAAAAGTTATTCTCGTGGTCTTCAGATGTTTGTATCAGGTTTATTTTTGTATTCTAAATAATTGCTCTGAAAACTAATTACTTGAGTTGAACTTTCGATACATCACCACGCATCTAAGTAAGCTCCGCCTACTCGTTCTGTCACTCAGCACATATAAGCATGTACATGCAGTGTATCTCAGGGAGGATCATACAAGTGCAGGTCGCTTGAGAAAACTGGGCAGCCAATCGCAGGCCATAACCTGTCAGTAGACGGAGCTTATTTCCATCCTTGTAGTATAGTTGTTATCAGGAACCCACCGCTCTCTATTTATTGACTTGTTATATTAAGTGTTACCCCCCCCCCCGCCCCTCCCTGTCATCATTCCTTGTCATGGTTCGTCTGACGAAGCATAAAGGAGTATGCAGACCTGCACCATGGTTTGCCAACAACCCCCCCCCCCCGCAACCGCCAAACCCGCCGCTGCCACAGGCACCCAGCCACCCATCCATACATGTACTTTGTATCAACTTTATCTGTGATCTGCCCTCTTTGCGGAAGTCCAGAACCGCCCCTCTAATACTTTTAAAATACGCCGTTGAATAACTTTTCGGTTTTGTTTCCATCCTACCACGGACACCGGTGATCTAATCTCGTGTGATGAAATTTACAATAAAACAAAATCGGAGTTTTTCTCTTTTGGATAGGGGGAGGGGAGGAGGGGCAATCGATAACTTCAATGAGCATACAATATTTAAATTCCTGTTTATATCCTACAAGTTATTAAACAAGCGAAATATCACGTGTCTAACTATTGAATAACTCGGGGGTTATTAATATTAACTTTTTTGATATTGATTCTTTGCCAATTAATCGCGAATCTTTCATTCAAGTTGTCGATTCATTTCCATGCGAAATTTATTTTGATAAATTTGTAAGTTAATTCTTCGGTAAATATTGTGACTAATTTATAGGTAACTAGTATCCTCTGTTGTTTGGGTATCGATGGTCTTCTCTGTGATATCGTTAGTCTTCCAAGGGATGTCGATAGTCTTCCCGGTGATGTCGACAGTCTACCAAGAGATGTCGATAGTCTTCACTGTGATATCGATATTCTTCCCTGTAATGTCGATATTCTTCCCTGTAATGTCGATAGTCTTCCAAGTGTTATCGATAGTCTTTACTGTGATATC
Organism: Hanleya hanleyi; assembly: GCA_036873755.1. NCBI lineage: Eukaryota > Metazoa > Mollusca > Polyplacophora > Lepidopleurida > Hanleyidae > Hanleya > Hanleya hanleyi. Next base: position 24,447 of record JAVTVY010008975.1, read on the forward strand.
GATTGTCTTCCCTGTAATGACAAAAGACTTGCTTGTAGTGTCGATAATCTTCCATGCGGTATCGATAGTCTTCCAAGTGATGTCGATAGTCTTCCCTGTGATATCGGTAGTCTTACCTGTGATGTCTAAAGACTTCCTTGTAGTGTCGATAGTCTTCCATGTGATATCGATAGTCTTTGAAGTGATGTCGATAGTCTTCCCTGTGATATCGATATTTTTCGCTGTGATATCGATAGTCTTCCATGTGATATCGATAATCTTCCCTGTGATGTCGTTAGTCTTCGCTGTGATATCGGTAGTCTTACCTGTAATGTCTATAGACTTCCTTGTAGTGTCGATAGTCTTTCATGTGAAATCGATAGTCTTCCAAGTGATGTCGATAATCATCCCTTTGATATCGATAGTTTTCCAAGTGATGTGGATAGTCTTCCCTGTGATGTCGATACTCTTCCCTGTAATGTCTATAGACTTCCTTGTAGTGTCGATAGTCTTCCATGTAATATCGATAGTCTTCCAAGTGATGTCGATAGTCATCCCTGTGATATCGATAGTCTTCCAAGTGATGCCGATAGTCTTCCATGTGATGCGGATAGTCTTTCCTGTGACATTGGCTGTCTTTCCTGTGAACATGGTGAAGTATTTAGTCTACCCTGTGATATCGATAGTCTTCCAAGTGATGTCGATAGTCTTCCCTGTGATGTGGATGGTCTTTCCTGTGACATCGATAGTCTTCTCTGTGAAGTCTTTAGTCTACCCTGTGATATCGATATCTATCTCTGTGATGTGTAGATGGTATTCCCTGTGATATTGATAGTCTTCCCTGTAATGTCGACAGACTTCCAAGTGATGTCGATAGACTTCCAAGTGATGTCGATAGTCTTCCAAGTAATGTCGATAGTCTTCCCTGTCATGTGGATGGTCTTTCCTGTGATATGTGATTAAGTCTTAATCTTCCCTGTGATATCGATATTTTTCCCTGTGATGTGGATGGTCAAACGTGTGATATCGATAGTCTTCCCTGTTATGTCGATAGTCTTCCAAGTGATGTCGATAGTCTTCCCTGTGATATCGATAGTCTTCCAAGTGATATCGATAGTCTTCCCTGTGATATCGATAGTCTTTCCTCTAATGCCGATATTCGAGCAAAGTCGATAAAGTCGATAGTCGAGCATGAGATATCGATATTTTTCCCTGTGATGTCGATGGTCTTCCCTGGGATATCGATAGCCTTACCTGTAATGTCGATAGTCCTCTATGTGATATCGATAGTCTTCCCTGTGATGTCGATAGTCCTCCATGTGATGTCGGTAGTCCTCCATGTGATGTCGGTAGTCTTCCCTGTGATATCGATAGTCTTCCCTGTGATGTCGATAGTCCTCTATGTGATATCGATAGTCTTCCCTGTGATGTCGATAGTCCTCTATGTGATATCGATAGTCTTCCCTGTGATGTCGATAGTCCTCCATGTGATGTCGGTAGTCCTCCATGTGATGTCGGTAGTCCTCTATGTGATATCGATAGTCTTCCCTGTGATGTCGGTAGTCCTCCATGTGATGTCGATAGTCCTCCATGTGATGTCGGTAGTCTTCCCTGTGATATCGATAGTCTTCCCTGTAATGTCGATAGGCTTTCTGTAGTGTCGATATTCTTCCATGTGATATCGATAGTCTTCCAAGTGATGTCGATAGTTTCCCCTGTGATATCGATAATCTTCCCTGTAATGTTTATAGCTTTCCAAGTTCTGTCGCTACTCGTCCTTGTGGAGTTTGGGTATCGATAGTCTTCACTCTGAGGTCGATATTATTCCCTGTAATGACTAGCCTCTTCCAAGTGATGTTGCTACTCATCCCTATGGTGTTTAGGTATCGATAGACTTCCCTGTGATCTATCAAACGTCTTCCTTGTGATGATATTCTTCCCTGTGATTTAGTCTTCCAAGTGATGTCGATAGTCTTCTCCGTGTTACCGATATTCGTCCCTGTGATGTCCATAGTCTTCTAAGTGATGTCGATAGTCTTCCCTGTGATATCGATATTCTTCCATGTTATGTCGATAGCCTTCCCTCTGGAGATTTGGTATCGACACTCTTCCCTGTGATATCGATAGTCGTCCAAGTTATGTCAAGAGTGGTCCCTGTGATGTCCAGTCTTCTAAGTGATGTCGATAGTCTTCCCTGTGATATCGATATTCTTCCATGTTATGTCGATAGCCTTCCCTCTGGAGATTTGGTATCGACACTCTCCACTGTGATATCGATAGTCGTCCAAGTTATGTCAATAGTGGTCCCTGTGATGTCCATAGTCTTCTAAGTGATGTCGATAGTCTTCCCTGTGATATCGATATTCTTCCATGTTATGTCGATAGCCTTCCCTCTGGAGCTTTGGTATCGACACTCTTCCCTGTGATATCGATAGTCGTCCAAGTTATGTCAAGAGTGGTCCCTGTGATGTCGAGTCTTCCCTATGATATCTATAATCTTCCTTGTCTCCCATGTGATGTCGATATTCTTCCATGTGATGTCGATAGTCGTCCCTGTGACATCGATAGTCTTGCAAGTGATGTCGATAGTCTTCCAAGTGAAGTCGATAGTCTTTCAAGTGATGTCGGTAGTCTTCCATGTGATGTCGATAGTCTTCCCTGTGATACCGATAGTACTCCATGTGATATCGATAGTCTTCCTTGTGATGTCGGTAATCCCCATGTGATGTCGATAGTCTTCCATGTGATGTTGATAGTCTTCCAAGTGATGCCGATATTCTTCCCTGTGAAATGGATAGTCTTCCAGGAGATGTCGAGTCTTCCATGGAATGTCGATAGTCTTCCGTGTGATAACGATAGTCTTTCAAGTCATATCAACAGACTTTCATATGATATCGATTGTCTTCCATCTGATGTCGATAGTCTTCCCCGTGATGCCGATAATCTTACCTCTGGTGTTGACAGTCTTCCCTGTGATGACGATAGTCTTCCCAGCGACGATTGTCCTCCCTGTAATAACAATAGTCTTCCAAGTGATGTCGATAGTCTTCCCTGTGATATCGAGTCTTTCATTTGATGTCGATAGTCTTCCCTGTGATGTCGATAGCCTGCGCTGTGATATCAATAATATTTCCTGTGATATCGAAAGTCTTCCATGTGATGTCGGTATTCTTCCCTGTGATAACGATAATCTTACCTGTGATGTTGATACTCTTCCCAGCCAAGTTGATAGTCTTCCCTGTAATGACAATTGTCGTCCAAGTGAAGTCAATAGTGATGGCAATAGTCTTCCCTGTGATGTCCATAGTATTCCTTGTGATGTTTGGCTATCAATAATCTTCCCTGCGGTGCTGAAAGCCTTCCTTGTGATGTCGATAACCTTCCTGTGATGTTTGGGTATCAATAATCTTCCATGTGATGCTGATAGCCTTCCTTGTGATGTCGATAAATTTCCTGTGATGTTTGGGTATCGATAATCTTCACTGTGATGCCGAGAGTCTTCCCTGTGATATCGATAGTCTTATCTTTGATGTCGATAGCCTCACCTGTGATATCGATAATCTTATCCGTTATGTTTGTGTAACGATAGTCTTCCCTGTGATGTTGATAGTCTTCCCTGTGATGTTTGGCAGTCTTACCTGTGATGTCGATAGCCTTTCTTGTGATATTGATAGCTTTCCTTGTGATGTTAATAGTCTTTCCTGTGATGTCGATAGTCTTCCCTGTGATGTTGATAGACTTACCCTGCGATGTCGATAGTCTCTCCCTTTATGTTTGTGTATCGATAGTCTTCCATGTGATGTTGATAGTCTTCCCTGTGATAAGTCCTACCTGTGATGTTGATTCTTATCGACTGCATAGATTTTAAGATTGTAAGCGATACTTTTTTATCGAGCATGTACTTTGGAAGATCTTTTTAGTCTTGTAAAAAAGATAATATTTTAGGATAAATTTTATTATAAATAGAATTTTAGTGAATCTACATGTTTTAAGGCATTAGATTACTAAGTTATTAACTTAAATACTTAGCATTTTGTTTGATCGTCGCCATGTAGCAGAGATATTGCTGATCGCGAGGTTAAACCCTTAATTCTCTCTCTCCCTCTCTTTCTCTCCCTGATGTTGATAGTCTTACCTGTGATCTTGATAGTCTTACCTATGATGTCGATAGTCTTCTCCTTTATGTTCATGTATCGATAATGTTCTCTGTGATAGTCTTCCCTGTGATGGCGATAGTCTTCCCCGTGATGTTGATAGTCTTCCCTGTGATGTTGATATTCTTACCTGTGCCGTTGATAGTCTTACCTGTGATGTTGATAGTCTTCCCTGTGATGAAGACAGTCTTCCCTGTGATGTCGAGAATCTTCCCTGTGATGTTGATAATCTTCCCTGTGATGTTGATAGTCTTCCCTGTGATGTTGACAGTCCTCCCTGTGATTTTGATAGTCGTCCCTGTGATGATAATAATCTTCCGTGTGATGTTGATAGATTTCCCAGTGATGTCGATAATCTTCCCTGTGATGTTGATAGTCTTCCCTGTGATGTTGATAATCTTCTCTGCGATGTTGATAGTCTTCCCTGTGACGTCGATGATCTTCCCTGTGATGCTGATAGTCTTCCCTGTGATGTTGATATTGTTCCCTCTGGCGTTCGGGTATCGATAATCTCTACTGCGATGCTGATAGTCTTACATCTTATGTCGATGAACTTACGTCTTATGTTGAATGTCTTCCATGTGATGTCAGTAATCTTTCCTGTGAATTCGGTAATCTTCTCTGTGATGTCCATAATCTTCCCTATGATGCTTGTGTATCGGTAATCTTTCCTGTGATGTTTGCTTATCGATCGTCTCTCTTGTGATGTCAATATTCTTACCTCTAATGACGATAGTCTTTCCTGTGATGTCGATAGTCTTTCCTGTGATATCGACAATCTTCCCTGTGAATCTTGTGTATCGATATCCTCAAGATGCGGGTGTATCTGATAGTGGGTGGTACAAAGGCTGATGCGGAGAGAATTTATCTGCGCTAACCCAGTCGAATAAAATCCCGACAGAGATATGCCTGGGTCTGCTTACTCCGAAATATGAGTAGAGTGGGTGGTAGATGTCGATAGCCGAACCATGCCGATAGCAAAGCAGTATGAATAATTGTGGGACACATGTATTAGGAGAACTATCTATGACTCCATATTACCGTCTGTGCGGTGTTCATTCTACATGTATATGGAACCACATTTGCTTGGATCTGTCTTAGGTTCAACCTCTGTAGGAGACCTAACGGAACTATGATTCCGCATAGAACCGTTTGTGTGATGTTGGTTCTACGTGTATTTGGAACAGTATTTGGTTGGTTCTGTGTTTGGTTGAACATCTGTAGGAGACTTAACGAACTATGATTCCGTGTAGAACCGTTTGTGTGATGTTGGTTTTACGTGTATTTGAAACCGTATTTGATTGGTTCTGTCTTAGGTTCAACCTCTGTATGGGACCTAACGAAATATGATTCCGTATAAAACCGTTTGTGTGATGTTGGTTCTACGTGTATTTGGAACCGTATTTGGTGGTTCTGTCTTCGGTTCAACCTCTGTAGGAGACTTAACGAACTATGATTCTGTATAGAACTGTATAGAACTGTTTGTGTGATGGTGGTTTTACGTGTATTTGGAATCATATTTGGTTGGTTCTATCTTTGGTTGAACCTCTATACGCAGGAGACTTAACGAACTATGACTCCGCATAGAACCGTTTGTGTGATGGTGGATTTACGTGTGTTTGGAATCATATTTGGTTGGTTCTGTCTTTGGTTGAACATCAGTAGGAGACTTAACGAACCATGATTCCGCATAGAACCGTTTGTGTGATGGTGGTTTCACGTGTATTTGGGATCATATTTGGTTGGTTCTGTCTTTGGTTGAACACCTGTAGGAGACTTAGCGGACTATGATTCCGTATAGAACCGTTTATATGATGGTGGTTTTACGTGTGTTTGGAATAATATTTGGTTGGTTCTATCTTTGGTTGAACATAAGTAGGAGACCTAACGGACTATGATTCCGTATAGAACCGTTTATATGATGGTGGTTTTACGTGTATTTGGAATAATATTTGGTTGGTTCTATCTTTGGTTGAACATCTGTAGAAGACCTAACGGACTATGATTCCGTATACAATCGTTTGTGTGATGGTGGTTTTACGTGTATATGGAACCATATTTATTTGGGTTTTTCCTTGGTTCAATCCGTTTAGCAGAATAAAAGTTGATATTTAACCGCTGGTTGATGTTGGCTTTACATGCTTATGAAAAAAATATTTGGTTATTTCTGTATTTCATGTCATTCTATCTTTGTTGCAAACCACATTTGGTTGGTTCTATCTTCGTTTCAAACCAGATTTAGCTGGTTTTATCCTGTTCCAAACCACATTTGGTGAGTTCTATCTTTGTTTCAAATCGCATTTAGTTGATTCTATCTTTCTTTCAAACCACATTTGATTTGCTCTATTTTTGTTTCCAACTGCATTTAGTTGGTTTTATCATTGTTTCAATCCACATTCGGTTGATCCGTTCTTTGTTTCAAACCACATTTGATAGATTCTAACTTTGTTCAAATCACAGTTGGTTCATTCTATCTTTGTTCCATATTACATTTGATTGGTTCTATCTTTAATTCAAGCTTGAGTTATTTGGTTCTGTATTTTCTTCGAACCACATTTGATCGTTTCTGTCTGTGTCGCAAATCACATCTTTCTGGGATCAGACATATTATGGTTCCATATAGATCCAGTCCTGTGATGTTGGATCTACGTGTATGTGGGACCACGTTTGATTGGTTCTATCTTTCTGTGATCAGACATAATCATATATGGTTCCATTTTGACCCAGTCCTGTGATGTTCAATCCACGTGTATGTGGGACCACGTTTGGTTGACTCTATGATTGCTTCAGCCTGTTTATGTTCTACATGAAACTCCATTTGAATGGTTCTGTCATTGGTTCAAGCGGTCTAGAAGAAATAACCAAGTATGGTTTCACACAGAACCGTTGGCTATAGGCGATACACATTTGTTATGTTTTACCTTTGGCTCAGGCTTTGAAGAGGACAGAACAAAATATGATCCCATATAAAACTGTATGTGCGAGGTTGGTTCTAGATAACACATTATTTAGTCGGTTCTATATTTGGTTCAAACGGTGTAACAGAAATAACCAACCTGTGATGATGCCTGTATGATCCCATATAGAACTGTGTGTGCGAGGTTGGTTCTAGATAACACATTATTTAGTGGGTTCTATATTTGGTTCAAACGGTGTAACAGAAATAACCAACCTGTGATGATGCCTGTATGATCCCATATAGAACTGTGTGTGCGAGGTTGGTTCTAGATAACACATTATTTAGTGGGTTCTATATTTGGTTCAAACGGTGTAGCAGAAATAACCAACCTGTGATGATGCCTGTGGGTGGAACTAAATTCGAGTTTTTGTTTTTCGGTTTAACTTGTGTAGCAGATATAAGCAAATACGATTAGTATGAAACCGTTTGTGTTCTATATATATGTATATATATGCGCATCGGAGTCATTTTTGGTTGCCTTTATCGGATTTGGTTCGTCTGAGTCCAACTAAATTTAGACGGAACGGTTAGTGTAACGCTGTTTCTACAAGAATGTGGAGCCATAGTTTGTTAGTTCAGTCATTGGTTCAAGCGATGTAGCAGAGGTATTCAATACGATTCCATATAGATCCGTGATATTGGTTATACATGTGGAACCAATTGGTTTTATCTTTGATTCTGCCTACTAAACTAAAACCAACTACAATTTGAACAGAACGGTTAATGTAATGCTGGTTTAGACTCGTACCTAGCCCTCAACTCACACGCACCGTTGGGGTCTAGTAAGCGACAGGCATTTTGTATTCTCTGATTGGCTGAATTACCGGTCTAAATCTAGACCGGTAAATAGACCAATGTCAATATGTGTTGTTGTTGTTCTTCGTGTGTATCTAGTGACCAGTACTCGTCTATGGTGCGATAAAGGGCCTTGAGCGCTACGGCCACCAATCCACCAAGTATTATATAGATCCTTTGTAAGATTTGATGAGCGATGAGCGATTATGGTAGGTTTCCTAAATAAAGCCCTCGCTTCTACGACTACCACGACGTCCAGCAAGACGGTACATCTTCGGAAAATTTATGGCCTATTCCAAGGTTCTTAGCGTGACATGTACATGATCAGGTCAGGGGATTTGCAGCATTTCTGTTCTTCCTTCAATACATAGTACTGTTCATACGCCCTATGATATGTACTTTTGTTGCTAACATTATGCAAGTTTTGTTGTTAAAAAAATAAAACTGAACGTACTTGTAGGCCTACTCGTTTGAAGCAGCAGACATTATAAATTTAGTTGACCTAGATTCTGCATTGAAGATCAACCATTGAAACGCGGAAAACAACGAATTACGTCAATTATACAGTAGTTTCGCTTGCATGTTGTCTGATCGTACTAGCCTTGTTTATCTGATGATGCTAAACAATAATGATCTTGTGAACTTTGGGATAGGCCTAGGTCATAAATTTTCTGAAGATGTACCATTTTGCCGACGTCCAAACAAGCATGGAGGGGCATGGTGTGTGGAGAATACCATGGGCCAATCACTGTGCAATGCTGATTTAAAATGCCTGTCGATAACTAGTCTCCATAGAGCGATAGCGAATTGGAGCTGGGTACGAGTCTAATGCTGGTTCTACAATAATGTAGAACCCTAGTTTGTTAGCTCTGTTTTTTGGTTCCACGGGTGAAGCAGAAATAACGAACTAGGATTCCATATAGATCTGTGATGTTGGTTATACATGTGGAACCACATTTGTTTGGTTCTATAGTTGGTTAAACCAACTAAATTTTACATCGAACCGTTTGTGTGATGTCGATTGGTTTGTACCATACCATGTTTGTCTGGCACAGGAGACAAATTGAAGTGCCAAACAAATTAAGCTCTCTGACGATCCATTACGATAACCAGTGTCTGTAGAGTCTAATTTTCAATATTCAAAATATTGTGTAGTTTTGGTTAGGTTTTTGTTAGGGTTGGGGTTTTGCTAGCGTATGTTTGTTTGGGTCATCGTCGCCGTGCGACCGATATTAGGTTAGGTGCGACGTTAACCTCCAAACAACCAGCCAACCTTTGTATGCGGAACCTTATTTGGTTGGTTCTGTCATTAGTTCAACCTGTCCACCAGAAATAACCAACTATGATACGATATAGAACCGTTTATCTGACGGGGATTCTACATATATTTGAACGGAATTTCTTTGTGTGACACAACCAAACTGAGGGGAGCGTGTCAAAAGTTTTGACGCGAACGCGTTAATTTTTTAACAGGAGGTCGTTCATATCCGCATGCGTCAGGCCGTTCATTTTACACAGCAGCGTCAGAAAATGAACAGTCGAACGTTCATATTTGAACGTTCATTATTGAACGTTTCTTTTTTTTAATGCACTCTGACGTTCATTTTCGCGCGTTCGTTTTCGCATGTTCATTTTCTCACGTGCGCAAGCGGCTGGCGTTTGACGTGAGCAGAAATGAACAACATACAGAAAGCTGCCTTACCGATACTAAAAAACGCGCCGGATCAAATCTACTTTCTCATCGCGCGTCATTCCCGTGTTATAGATTTTATTGTAATTTGCCATGTCTTTTGTTTCGTGTGTGTATATATTCAATGCATTCCGTAATCATGTGGAGTGGTATTACCGATGTCGGTGATTTTCTTCAATAAAAAAAGGGTAAAACTAAAAGTAAAACGTTTTTCTTTTTCTTGTCCCATCTCCACTTCAGCGGTTTGTCACCACCTATATATGAGTGTTCGCTTATATAATACTTGACAAGATAAATTAATGATTTCTTTCTTGTTTATTTTCCCCAGTGTTTTACTTGTTTGATGTGGATTTTTACATCTCGTGAATCTCTTCTTCATCCACCAACAAATGAGATTCTCGGTCGGGCGATCAATAGTCATGGCCTACGGCGCTTGCGTCCCGTGGATAGATTGTTCCGTCATGGACATGTTACTTTAAATGATTCTACTTTATCAACTTACAAACTTATTCCAGCGATCTGTAATGCCTGAAAATGGTATAATTTTAATAAAGAAGCCGACAGTATGTATTGAAAATGAAGTTCGTGAGCTGGAAATGGGCCCTATAGAGAATACTTTGTATGCGGGAAAGAAAGAAGGGTTTAGGCTCCGCAAAGAATATTTCAATACATTGGTCTATGAAAAATATCCATCTTCTTTAAAGAAATGTTTTGATGTGTTGGTGTTTGAACTGTGTCCTTTTGTTTTATTTACAAATGAAGGGGCCCTCACAGGTTGCATAATGACGGGCGCCACATGCGTGATGAAGTCTCCGTGTGAATCAATCGGTCCATATATCCTTTTTAAAGAAATGGCTTGATGTGTTGGCAATCAGAACTGTTTTATTCAAGGTTTATTCTTTTTATCATGGAATTAAAACTTTGAACTCCATGGTTTTATTGACAAATAGGAGACCTCACATGGCGGCCTACATGTACCTTGAGATATGACGGGAGCTGCATGGCGTCTCTGCGTGATTCAGCCGGGCCATGTCTTTTTATAATGATCATACATGTAGTTTGTAGGCCTGTATACTTTCCCTGATTTACTCATTTCTTATTGAAGATAATATTACTGAAGACAAAAAATTCCCAATGTCATAAGAATAAATCGTTATATAAGTGAATGACTTTCGTATATTTATATGTCTATATTATACTTTTGTCACTATGTATTTCCTTTACGATTACCTGGAGACGCACTAATAAGTTACTTGTTCACCCGATTATTGTATCATTCTTTACGATATTTGGTCACATCGGACTTTTAATAAAACCAAATCAGTATGGTGATATTTCTCTGTCGAATTTAATGTTATATAGTTCATCTCGTTTTCTTCCAAAAAAATAATACACGCGCGTTAGTTCCTATATGTCGCTCGTTCTATAATTCCCGGTAAATAATTCCCCAGAATATGCACGAAAGATCCACTTTTATTATATTAAATACATTTATTGAATTTGCTGTAGATAAACGTCAAATCTTTGCCATAGTTGCTTTGAAAGAACGAAAGTACTTCTTCAGAGGAAGTGGGTTATATACCTACGAGAGCTAGTGCAGAATAAATACAGTTAAGTCTCAAAGGTGCTGCCTTTTCGAGTGTTCTGTTTTTGTTTGTTTTTTTTTCGTTCTAATAAGAGTCGACACGATAGCCGTAATGTGAGCCCTTCAGCGAATTCTGACCGCTATCATACATACTAATTTGAACGTTCAAAAAAGAACGTTCTTTTTCTGACGTTCAGCGAATTCTGACCGCTATCATACATATAATTTGAACGTTCAAAAAAGAACGATCTTTTTCTGACGTTCATTTTTTCTGACGGGGTAGTGTTCATTTTCTGACTGTCGAACGTTCGTTTGCTGGAAGAAAAAGAACGAGTACCTGTTCATTTTCTGACGCATTCTTTTAGTTTGAACGTCAAAACTTTTGACACGCTCCCTAAAGAGTCAAGAATATTATAAACACAATAGATCGAACCAAACATAGAACGGTGAACCAGTAAGTATTGTTTAGGAGAAATGGTGCCAGAGTGTCCCATTCAGTATTGTTTAGGATAAAAAGTGTCAGATTGTACCGTTTAGTATTGTTCAGGAGAATTGGTGTCAGACTATTCCATTCCATATTGTTGTTGAGAAATGGTGTCAGAGTGTACCATTCAGTATTGCTGAGAAGAAATGGTGTCAGATTGCACCATTCTGTATTGCTGAGAAGAAATTGTGTCAGATTGGACCATTCAGTATTGTTGAGGAGAAATTGTGTCAGATTGTAGTATTCAGTATTGTTTAGGAGAAATGGGGTCAGATTGTACAATTCAGAATGGCTGAGGATAAATGTGTGTCAGATTGTACCATTCAGGATTGTTTAGGAGAAAAAGGTGTCAGGTTGTACCATTCAGTAGGGTTTAGGAGAAATGGTGTCAGATTGTACAATTCAGTATTTCTGATGATGAATGGTGTCAGATTGTACCATTCAGTATTGTTCAGGACATATGGTGTCAGATTTTACCTATTTAACTCACACACTGGACTAACATTGAGTTTTCCCATAAGTTATACACCATAGCTGGCTCATTTCCCGTTATTATCGGTCATGTTGCCATAGTAGTTGTTTTGTCTTCGTATTTCAAAACAGTTAACCTGGTGTCTGTAATGTGTAAGATATATCGGCCTAGAAAAGGGTGATTTACCGGAATGGTGAGGAGATTATAAAGTGGAGAGATAGAATGATAGAAGTAATCAAGTAACAATATTCTATAAGGAACGATTACAATTCTTTCTCAGGTTTGCAAGGTTAATGGAGGAATTTCGAGGCAGTTTACTGTTACAGAAAACGTCTAGTACTATCGCTATCTCATAAGCTAAGGCACCCACAATGTAATGGTTTATTGATCACAAATTCTGGAGAAATAAAATAATAAAATACTACTTGTATGTAGCAAAAACCTGGTATGGATGCCGGGTGTACAATATACTATTAGTTTGCGAGTGCCTTAGTTAATAATGAGGAATAGTGATAAATTATTATACACTACCGGACTAGCTATATTTCACTGTTAATTGACTTATTGTGTTATTGCATTTGTATAACGTTATAACAACCCAGTATGTGTTTCTTCTTCTTTGTTTTCAAGACTGGCTGGATGGTTGCTTTTCGCAATACTCTCCCTGGGCGTCGATTTCAGTGAGGAGGGATTTTTCGTGTCCAGAAACTATCCGCTGAACTATCCGCACAATTTACACGATACCCGACTAATTTCCTTTCCTGAACTGACCCTGGTTCATCTCCACTTTGCGACGTTCATGCTGGAGGACACAGGAGACTATTGTAAAGGCGACTATTTCACAATATACAGCGGAGTAGTAGAGAATGACAGTAGTCTCGCAATTAGGAAGTTGTGTGGATCGATGAAAATGTTAACTCGAATTAACATCACTACTCCACTGTATGACATGTTAATGATTTTCCACACCGACGACTCGGTGTCCGCAAAAGGGTTTGTACTGCACTATACAACCACGAAGATAGATCCCGTTGTAACTTGTGAGCTGATGCGCCGAGTTGACCGGCCGACAGAGGAAATATCGTCACTGTTTCTCGTGCATCAGAGAGTCAGTCCTGTCAGATACCCAAAGGACATAAACTGTTTATGGACTGTAGAAACAAACATCTCATACGAGCTCTCCCTGGAGGTTAACCTCCTTGTCGATGTGACAGGGGAAGACTGTACACACAACTTCATCGAGGTTCGGGTACCAGTCAGTGATTCACGCAGTATCACATCATGGGAATTAACGCTGAGAGACAATGATACCGACCTATGGTTTCCGAAAGTGGCTCCTTCTAAATCCGCGGCAACCGATGAGATTTCGTTGGGAAAAGTCTGTGGAAATAGAGCAAACCCGTTGGTCTTCAAAACAAACGTTAAGAGGTTAAAAGTCTTTTTCCACAGTGACTTTGCCATTGAAAATGGTTACTTCAGGGTCATTTCTCGGCCTATAAACCCTACTCGACAAGCTAAAACTACCTGGGTACAAAATATCAAACTTCCCAAGAGGTCGTCTTTTACAACAAATCCTGACGTTGACATCCCGTATCAAATCCCTACCTCAGGTGTGACCATCGATACGATCACATGGACTATACAAACAATTCCTGGTTTCATCATTCGGTACGACATTCTCTCAACACAGAATACGGATATACCGGTTTATGCTTTCGACAGCCCAACAACTGACCCAAACCGCAAACTTAAAACTGAAAACGAACCGACTGACAGGCAGATGTCATTTTCCTCTGGGTTCTACCTATCCCTGCTGTGCATGGGCTCCAGTGAAACTTGTCCACAGGTAAAGTACACATCCCTGAACGTTTTCACCGAATCTTCACATCCCTTTCGCGTGAGACGCACAAAAAGGTCTTTCGAACTGTTTGAGCATTACAATCTTATTGGACAATGCTGTACTTATGCACAGTTTACGAGAAGAGAAGTTCATGGTTTAGCCCTATACCGGTACGGCCTATACCGGTACGGATTACAGATTTCAGAAGTGTCGAAGGTCTCCGTTTTGACAAACGCCGATGACTGCCGTAACTTTGGTATCGTGATTTATGATGGAATCTTGTCGAATGAACACCAGCACGGTCCTTTCTGCGAAATGTTCAGTGGGAATATTGAATTTATGCTCAACAATTTCCTCGGCAATTCTCCCACCATGTTTGTTGTGGTGTATATGTATGGAGATGTTGGACCAGATGTGTACACTGATGTCCCTGTGATCTCATTCACAGTACATACCACTATCTGCTCGCGTTTGTATAGTCTCACTCCTGGTCCGAGAATTCTAGACTACAATGACAATGTTACCATACCAATAAACCATATACCCGATGATTACATGTGTGCTGTATTCTTTCTGAGTGGTCAAGTGATTACAGATAAGCAGACAGTCCAGTTGTACGGAGTGTATTGGTATCGATCATGGTCAGTGTTATGTGCCAACAGTTCAGACTTTGCTGACTCTGTACCGTATGTGTATATATACAATGGGGAGGACGATGTTGATGATTACAGCTCACGGAAGATCATTACTCCATCATCTTGGAAGCTTGGCTCACACTGTGATCACCCCCTCCTTATACACTATCACATTCATTATCACGGTAAGCCAGTCGAACATGTGTATTGTAATGAGAGTCATCATGATGATCCTTTCTCCATCACATTCTTAGTTCTGATATCTGATCATCGTCACCATGGTAACTGTTACTGGAGTATTAGGTCACGGTGCCCTAGTTACTGGTGTCAGTGGCGTTTGATGATTCGTCAATTCTCTATCAGGAAGGGTTCGGGGAGATCCAGTCTGGACCGTCTAACGATAACCCAGGAGAACGGAGCGGTCACAACATTCACCAATGTACGTCATCCACGTGAATACATCATACCAGGAGCACTCTGGAGATATAGATACGCAGGACTTGATATACACACTTCCTCGGACTATCACCTTGACATTATGATGTACCTGATACTGGAGTATTTCGAGAATGTTGAGAGCTGTACCGGTGAAACATGTTATCTGATACGACGAAATGATTCAATCAGCTGGACAGATGCACATCAAGATTGCCGATCAGAGAAGGGGGGACAACTCCTGTATGTGAAGTCAACTCAAGAACTGGAGCACATAAAACGATGGTTGGCTATAGAGGGGACATCAGGTCTGACATTCATTGGTGTTACAGGTACCAACGTGGTAAGTGTCGATTCATCTCAATCTCTGCCCGATGTCAGTTACACCCCGCCCCGCTCATCAACGACTCCCTTCACCCAAGACTAAATTAAATCTTGATTGACAAAGAACTAGGTTGAACGGGGAATTCCAAACAGCGAAGGAATCTTCAACTCTAGGTACTGGCAATATTAATTTGTATGAACCTCACAATGTTGAAGGAATACATGGTGTTCATCATATAATAATACACACAGCGGCTACCAAAACAGGGCGGGTAAATAAGTGGCTTATGATGGAAATGAGCCCCCCCCCCCCATTTTCCCAACGTCAGAGTTTGTAACCTCCAAACCGTCGGTAAACAATATATATATGTATATATGACAATAGGGGATATACAATCTGATGCCATGAGAATGCCCCCCCCCCTACTCATAATGGACGTGGTACGTTACAGATTCGGCCCAAGTGAAATATTTCGAATTCTCATGGAAAAATTACGTTTTCCCATTGATATGAAGTACTGTCAGTGCCAAGAAGTTGTATATTCGTGCAATATCGCTGATTTTGAGGTGACACATTATTCTCTATGAAAACATACATGTATAAAGATCTGTCATAGAATGAAGTATGAATAACATATTTCTTTCTTAAAAACAATGACAAAAAATCACAAAAATCACAAAAATAATAAAGAGTAAAAAAAAGGTATTGTTTCTTTTTTGGTCAAAATATGGACATCGGCCATAACCAGAATGAACTTACCAGAAAGTTAACACCTTCTTCCCGGAAAATAAACTTTCACTTGAGAATCAGCGACTTTTCACGAATACAGCACCTCCCAATTCCAAAATCGACAATTGTACATTTTAAATTTGTCCATGCCTGAAATTCTATAGTGGGTACTCTAACTGCATACCTCTGGGGCCGATCGAATTATTGCTAAAGCGTGTAGAGCGACTGTACACATGCGGAATAAGTTTTAACCGTACACGCAAATGCGTGTTTATCCACTGACGGTACAGTACCGTCCGAAAATGTATGTATCGGCAGTTGGGAATACAGCACCTCCCAATTCCAAAATCGACAATTGTACATTTTAAATTTGTCCATGCCTGAAATTCTATAGTGGGTACTCTAACTGCATACCTCTGGGGCCGATCGAATTATTGCTAAAGCGTGTAGAGCGACTGTACATATGCGGAATAAGTTTTAACCGTACATGCAAATGCGTGTGTATCCACTGACGGTACAGTACCGTCCGAAAATGTATGTATCGGCAGGTGGGGCTTTCACTGAGCTCCACAATGGAGTGTCGGGCTGATTCCCATACATGTATGTGTATGCGGCGGAGGGGGAGGGGGCACCGCTCACTATAACCATGAAATGTCGTAATGATTCCCGTACATGATTTGGCCCTCGTGAGGTGCGATTTGAGTGCCTAAACGAAATATTTCGTATGAAACAATTTATTCGATTGGCATAACAGTACACGGTTTAGTCGTATGCTCAGAATAATTGCATTGGGTCTTCTGATTCGCGAATAACGCATCTTCATTTTATCCAGCTAATTTCTACGTTCCCACTTCGAACTTGCCTTGATTTATCTTACCCCCTTCAGTGTTCAGAATCCGAAGTGTAAATTTCCAACCTCCAAACAGGGTTATATCCCCTCCTGCCGGTCGATCGACCCTGCCCCCAGTCAATTTACACATAGCCCTGTACCAAAACATCTTTTCACACTACTTGGATTTCACCAGTCAAACAGTCCTTATCTTCATACTAATTACTGAGATATTTAATTTTGCACATGTGAATGTGGGGTGGGAATTAATCGATTCTGAAAAACAAAAACTGCTTGTTTGTTTTCAAACACACGACCCTTAGCTTTGATATACTGTTGTTGTTGTTGTTGTTGTGAAGAGATGAAAAGTTATTTAATTACCGATACTCACCGATTGTTTGTTTTCTTCTGTCGGCCGAATCCCCCAAATGCGCCGCACTTGATTACCAATGGTTAATTCAAGTTGTTGATATACAAAGCAGTTTCGATATTCTCGCACCTTTAATCTCTATCAAAGGCTATATGGCTTGGTGAAGACCGAATGTGTGGAGAATGCCAGTGCGTTCTCTCGCCTTGTATAATTGACTGACAGCAGGGTCGATCGACTAGCAGATTGGGACATAGCCCTGTCTGGAGGTTGGTAGATGTCACCTTCGAACGAGAGACGAACCCATCAGAACGTACACGTCGATTGTGAGTAGAGTGATGTCATCCTCAATTAGCGGCGTCATTTCTCCTAAAATGGTCAGCCAATCAATAACGCTGTTGTACGACCCATTTCGAATTTCAAATGTTTTCGAGGTCAGTGACGTCTCGTTTCTATTTATAAGTACTTCGAGCATTGAAGGAGGGGGGGGGGGCAGATATATCAAGGGAAGTTCGAAATGGGAACGTAGAAATTCGCTTGATAAAATGAAGATGGAATAACAGGACAATGAACTAGTACATTTGTGTGAACGCACTGATTGTGTTGTGAATACACCGTGTACTTCGCACTGAAGATCGACCAGAATCAAAACAAGTTTTATACTCGATATAGAGTCCCCCCCCCCCACTTTCAAATGTGGTCCGCGGATACTCGATTATGCACAGCCCCGTTACTGTGCACAAAGTAACACACTACATCACGGTCATGTTATTGTGCACGAACACACTACTTCACGGTCCCGTTATTGTGCACAAACACGCTACTTCACGGCCCTGTTATTGTGCACAAACACGCTACCGTACTTCACGCCCCTGTAATTGGGCACAAACACACTACTTCACCTTGTTATTGTGCACAAACTACTTCACGACTCCATTATTGTACACAAACACTAGCTCACGGCCTCGTCATTGCGCACAAACAGTACTACACGACTATGTCACTGTGCACAAACCTCCAGGTTGATGACCCTGTTGTTGTGCTCAAACGCATTACCCCACTGTCCTTGTATTGTGCACAGACACTCTACTTCGCGACCAACCCACTACTTCACGACCCCGTTAGTTTGCACAATCACACTAGTTCACGGCCCTGTTATTGTGCTCAAACAAATAACTTCACCACCGTGTTTTTGTACACAGACACGTTACTTCACGATCCT
>JAVTVY010008976.1:0-44634 GCA_036873755.1 Hanleya hanleyi
GCATTTCTTTTCGGCCCATTCCTGAATTTATCGCCAAAAATGAGTCTGTTCGTTCAGGTCCGTGCGCTCAACGTTCGTACTCCATTCCTGCGTTGTCAGACTTTGTACATGGCCTCGAGGACGATCTTCTGCTATGTCCTGTTCGAGCCATCCGCCACTATCTTACTCGTACCGATCCGTTCACGGCTCTCGGCTACGGTTATTCTGTCCCTTCGCCTATCAGCAAGGCTTGACATTTAAAAAAAAAAGCCGCGTAGTTGAAGAAGACCATAAAATAGTCTTATCAATTGGCAGAAGGTAGATATACCATTGACGTCCCACTACTGTCTTCTGCTTCTTCTAATGTGATTTGTGCCATTGCTGCGTCATGGCCTGTATGGAAGATCTGACCCCTCCATGACATTGTCCTGTCTTGTGCCTGAACAATTAACTCCACGTTCACTAATATCTGTCTGAGGGATATGACAGTGCAATCAATAATGTGACCACGCTTGGGCCACTGTGGCTACCCAGCACGTTGTGAGTAATTTCAGGAAAGGGGGGGGGGGGGCGGCAAAATGGTCACCATCGCAGCAAGACAGCCATCTTGCTGTATCATCTCATCTCATCTCATCTCATCTCAATCATATTATTATTATTACATATATTATATGATAAAAAGGCATCTCAGAAGGTAGAAATAAGTCAGTTGACCGGCCGTGGATTCTATAATCACCAATGAAGGCCTGACACCAGGATAGGGTTTACTCCTAACTGAAATTTGCTTCTGTTCTTCAGAGACCGACTTCCTTCTAGATGTCTCATCTGGGTCACCTGTGCCTCAACTCACAAGAACACCCGCTCCAGGCCTAGTGTCAACAGTAGTGATGAAAGTACAGAGAGTTGAAGAGAGCGCAGCTCGCCCAGAGAGCAAGCATGGCAATTCCAACGCATCTAGGTTCATCACTCCAAGTATGGTGAGTTGTCCTCAAGAAGCTTGCGGTCTGAGAGTGGTGTGGACTTGGTACCTTCCAAGACTGGGCTGCTTACGCTCTCCCCTTTCTTATGGTTGGACCAAGGATCTCCCTGTATGCAATGGCTGCGGCTGTCGACCACCCTAGTCATACAGAGTCTTCCAAGGGGAACTTGTTGTGCCTTCGGTGCCCCGGTATCCTACAACTTGGTGGAAATGTGTACCACACCACGAGCACGGTTACATGGATGGAGACAATCAGATAAGTAAACTGTATCAATTCCTTCAATTACCCTATGTGTCTGAGGCCAGGGTTAATTTGTTGAGTAATAATGTCTCAGATTTATACCCATGTCTGTGTCGTTCCAGCGATTACTAGTCTGCTATGGGAGTTACCACAAGGCCGAGGTTCCCGCCTCCATATGTTGGTACTGTGGCATTGAATTGAAACAGGTTTACGATTTGGGAAACAAATATCAAACATTTATAAACAATGTTTCTATTTGTTACCAAATCAAACCTGTTTCAATTTGATTGGCCCTCCCTCCGTCCCCTCATGCCGGCCTTAAACACTACAGGTCTCGGTAATTATAATGAGAATAGAGGGCGTGTATGGCTGGGGCAGAGTCTATATAGTAATCCTGCTGGAATTAGATGGGAGAGCTCTCCTAGGGGCGGACAACTCTCCGCTAGGGGAGCTAACTTTTAGTTTTAACTTCCGTTTTCTACGTTGTATCATCTTCCTGACGGAGATTAATAGGCATTGAATTGAAACAGGTTTGATTTGGTAACAAATAGAAACATGGTTTATAAATGTTTGATATTCCTCCATTTGGAGATCTCCTGCAAACAAAATTATCTCCCCTGATCGCTGCGTCGATCGTCCGCCAGGTGGCGTGCTCTCCGCGCATGTCCTTCCTCTTTTTCCTTTGCAGTCTTGGTGACAAGACCTGTTTTGAAAGAGCTCCTGTAAACAGTAACTTTTGGATTGTTATAGACACACTCTAGGGTTATTTTTTTCTCCCGTGAGTTCATTATGAACCAACGTAGTCGCCCAGCTATAAAGATTTATAAGGAACGAATCATGTCGTCAGTTTTAACCAGTTAAAGTCTTGCATTTTCTTTGTTTTCAAGTGCAGGGCACAGGTGTGTTTACAGTCAAGTGACATGCCGTGAATGTGCAGACTGGGACGACGTGACCTGGCATAGCTATCCTATGGCGACGTAGTCAACTCTGGAGAGCGGCCACTGACCTGGCAAGATGTCCAGCTGAGAAGCAAGCTACTCAGGCCCTCTTCTACGACTTGGCTGTAAACGAAGTTTTCCTACCACCAGTGGAATCTTCACAACCAGGCCTGGGCAGGAAAGGCGAGCGATCGCTCCCGCTCTTCTCCACACACGCCCAAAACCTGTAAGGCGACCGATCAGTCGCTCGCCCAAAACATAAGATTGTCAAAAATTCAAAAATGTGACTGACGAATTCATGGGCCGTGCTCACTTGAAAATGAGCTGGCTTGGTGCCGGGGCTGATTGGTAAGAGGAAGCGGAAATGAATTTCAGCAACGCGCATGCCTCGTAAAGGCAACGTTTGAAAACGGAAGCGGCGTTTCGTATGCTGTTGTCAACCAGATTTCCGTTTTTCTGACAGTTTGACGACAGAATTGAGCAGTTCGCGACATTGTCATGCCAGACGGGAAGGGAAACAAAGTTGAATTAAAGACCTTCGAGAATTGGGGATCAGCTATACAGGCGTATATTGGATACAAAACCGAATTAACAGATGGTCGGCAATATGTAAATTTCGTTTGGTGCAAACTGTGCGCTCGATACTACGACAAGCTCTGTGCTCATCCGAACCTTCGTGGTGCAGCAAAGGAAGGTTTGAAAAGCTACACCGTGGGGGCGAATTCCGTGACCAAAAGCAATGCGCAAAGGCACCTGGACGGCAAAGCCCACCAGATCTCACTTCTCATACACTCTGGCCGGGAAGAGAATGCAGGTACCGTAGCAAAAAGGTTACCATACGGATACTATAGCTTGGTCATGGGAAGAGGAAGTAGCTACTGTTTTTTGTTAATTTAAGAAAATACAAATACAACAAGAACACCTAGCGATTTATCCTGGGGTAATAATAAAACAAAAATGTAATAATAAATAAAACCAAAAATAAATAGACAAAAAACACATATAAAACTTATGTTGGCCAATAAAACTAGTAGGATATAAATATACAACTGTAAGTATAAAAACATATATATAATAAAGTGACTAGAAAAAAGTGGTCTAGTTAGAGAAAACAATAGAAATTAGCATATTTCTTGATCATACAAATTGATCATTCTGATATTTAAATTGAATTTACAAATTACCCTGAAAAATATATGTGATATTTTTTTTACCCACCGCTCTCCCAGATTCTACAAGGAGAGCTAATGCTCTCCCAAATCATTTTAGGCGAGCATTTTTAGAAGAGCAGTTAGCTCTCCCACTGTATTTTAGACGAGTGAAATGCAGCTCCCCCACCATTTTGCTCCCGCCCAGGCCTGACAACAGTCCCGTGAAACAGTACAGACCCTTCACGGATACAGGATCACAGCTCCACGGTCCAGTTCAAGTTCGTCAGCAAGACGACAAGAAGACAGGTCTTTGAGACATGTCTACTAACCGGGAACCGGCGAAGAGCAGTACCCTGGAGCTACATTTCGAGACGGTGAACAAGTTACAGACCCAAGACACGGCCTAGTTCAAGTTCACCGGAGAAGATGAGTTACGGACTCTATACCGGAGCCGTTACAACCACGGATCTGGGCAGACCTCGGATTACAGTTAACAGTTCCCGTTCATCCAAGCCTCCGCAACTCAAGAAAGACAAGTCTTCCAGCCGGGACCTGGTGAAGAACCGGGACCCGGCAACGAGCCGTACCCTGGACCTTCAAGCGGGAACGGTGGACAAGTCTACAGTCCGGAGCACAGACCGGGACTACCAAGGACCTCGACACCACAGAGCGCCGGGACTCCGACTGCAGAGCACCTCGGACCCGACCATCGGAGAGAGAGGTTACTTCCAGAGGCGGTACTACGGTCCGGAGCCGTACCCCGGTGGACCTATGAAGTTCGGACTTATCCAGTACGCCGAGAGTCTACGTCTCACCGGGAGTCCACACCTACAGGCCACGGACTTTAGATCAGCATACGGGACCATGGCTCTGAGAGATCACGGCCCAATGCAGAACTCCGAGACCCCGTCAAGCCAAGAGCCTACAGGGACTACCGGGATACCGAGAGAATAGGCAAAGTGCAGACCAGTCAAGCCCAAGCCACGGCGATACGGTTTACTTCTACTGCACCGGCAAGAGTGCTGATACGGACTCCACTAGACAGCCCCGTCACAGACACGGATCAAAGAGAGTCCTCGGATATCAACTCCCATTCATCCAAGTCCCCAAAGAACCGCCGTACCCCGGAGACACAGACGGACACGGCGAAGAAGGCAGTCCGAGAATCAAGATCACGGACTCCATCACTACAGCGGGACCCCGGCTCAAGCACAGCTCACCGGGACCACGGCACGGAGAAGTCACGGCCCTATACGGAACGCCGGGAGTCGGACAAGCCAAGGGCCTACAGGGAACACCGGGATTCCAAGGAATCACGGCCCTATCCAGACCGCCGGGACTCCGACACCAGAGCACCTCGGGAGGAAACTATGGCCCGGAGCCGTACCACGGAACGGGAGACCACACGGACCTATCCAGCACACCGAGAGTCTACATCTGAGAAGTCACGGACTCAAGCAGAACGGACTTATACAGATCACCGAGACTCCACATCCAAGAAGACACGGACTTATGAGGAACAGACTCAGCCAGAACGCCGTGAGCCGGCCTCTACTCCAGCTTGGATCCGTACAACGGAGCCACACCTCGGTACTACGGCAAGCAGATCTCGTAAACGAAGTCGCACACCGTTACAACGCCGAGATTCCTATCCTGTACGTCATCATCGGGAGAGGGACCGTCCTAGACGTCGGACCCCTTCACCTAGTCCAGCCTACCGGAGTCGGTACCATAGGGACCATACCCCGGAGCGACCTTACACCAGACGAGGGAGAAGCCGTTCACCGGTTTCCCGTCAACAAGCACTGATGGCGAGGAGCGGACGTCTACCCACCATCACCGTAGCCCGGAGCATCGGGATAAAACGGAAGTCCAGAGATGAACAGGGACTCGTAGATCACCATTCTGGACCTGCCCCCAGGGAACAGACTTCTACTCCAGGGGTACCTTCCAAGGCAAGCCTGGTCAAGAAGCACAGTCATCTCCCGGCTACACAGCCCCTTACCGGGGTAGAGGTTCCTTCATCGGAGACCCGTGAGATGACACGACCCCATTCTTCTAGCAACGGTGGGAGGCCCGTTGGCCGAGTGATTTAGATCCCCGACTTACAGTGCTGGCAATTAGGTGCCTGACTCTGGGGTCGCTGGTTCGAATCCTGCACGGGACTCGACCAGACTCAGGCTCGGACTATGAGGATCACGCACGACGTTCCACTTCCTCGGCATCCTCATCTCATACAGATTCACCTCCTTACGTCAGGCGGGGGTAGAAGACAAGAATAAAGACATGCTACCCTTCAAAGCCAGGATAGCGGCGGTACACACGTTGGTTCCAGAGATGCCCAGACCGGTGGTCGGCGATGACAAGCAGCCTGATGACCCCGCCGGGAATGGAGAAAACTTACTACGGCATCTCTTTACGGTTTAAACAAACCTTCTGAGGAGGAAGCTGCGCCAACCTGCGCACCATCTCCAGCATCAGCCAACCTATACGACGCACTGGATCGACAATTGGAGACTTCGTCATTTCTCCAGGAGCCCGGTCCTTACAAGGCTTACACTCTTCACGGAGACAATCCACCGTTCAGGGCCCGAAGTCTGAACCGGATCTTGACAGACTGTTGAACTTCACGAGGACACCAGCGGGGGTACTTCAACAGAAGCAAGCCTGTGCTGTGGAAGATATGATGCTGACACAACACAGAATTACATCATACTCTGATTGGTTCCTGACGGCTATTTCCAAGGTGATTCAGGATCCAGACGTGAAGCATAAGATGGATCCTTGACATTTTCACGGCCCAAGATGGATTTCCTCGGCGCCTTATCGACTCTAACAGAGGAGGTCGCCACGGAGGTTTCTCCTGTCAGAACTCGGACAACCCAAGCTAGATGCTTAGAGTGGTGTTCGCCCTTACAAGAAAGGACAGTTCCAAGGTAAAGAGGGAATCTTCCGACCGGGACAGGGGCAACCTCGTCAGTCAGAATTGATGGTTCTCAAGCTTCACCGTCAAACCACTAGTCATCCTTTCATCCTTCCCAAGCTTCGAGTCTTCACTCAACTGATTGTAGAACGGTCGACCCTGATGATATAGAAGATCAGCGTCACTCTTTGTCAAGTTTTCGTCTAAGAAGTCAGTCCTTACGTGAGGTCTACTCCAAGTCCCGACACTTCATCTGACGATCATCCTCAGTCTTCTAAGAGCCGGATCCTACTCCTCATCGGATAATCTAGGACTCCACCTACACCCGACATCATGATCAAGGGAATCTATTTCGGGAGAAACGGCTAGTCGGTTTTGACTTAACCCGTTTTTCTTTGGGGTGAGACATCCAGTCTACAGTGGGCAAGCCTAGTTTCACATTGAGGTCCCTTCCAAGGCCAAGTCAACACGGACCCGGACAAGGGAATAGGACACGAGGATAAAGTCATCTCTAATCCGGAATGCGAATTAGGACTCCAGAACAGAAACATTCAGCGGGATGACAGTAGAGACCGGACCAGACGACGGAGCCGGACACTTACGGAGCATATTCGACTCTACAGGAGTTGGACTCCGACTCCCGATTGTCGTCACTTTTCGGCGTTTCCAGAGGCCTTTTTCGAGTTTCGCCTCGATGATCATGGCGGTCCAGGGATATTTCCAGGGACCCCACGGATTATGTAGTACGGCTACATTCAAGCGGCAAGCAGGTTTCCGGCATATGGAACCTGCACTGAGAACCAGACCATCAACACCATGACCCAGAGGTCCGTTGGATGGAACTACAGTCTACTACTCACCCGGGACCTAGCACAGTTTTGGCTAGCTCCAGGTACTCCTCATTACAGTTTCTCAACTACAACTACTCCTGAGGGCAAGAACAAGCAATCTAAGGATGCTCGTCCCGGAACATCTTCACCCCCCTTCCAGAGTGGCGATGCCGGATCCAGTTTCAACCGAGCACATAGAAGTTCATTCACCGATGCGGAATTCATAGCTTAGAGGGGTCCATTAGTCCGGCAACAGATAGCCGACACATCACATGGATACCACGATAGACAAGCAACGCATCATCTTCCTTAGGGATATCTACGCTAAGAAGGCGGTCCCCCTTGGAGGTTGCGGTTGTACAATACATCAGCATTGATTACGAACGTTCAGTACGGTCGTCAGTTGCGTCAAGTTTGGGGGGGAGCAAGATTCCAGTCACTGTCTTCTAGAAACATCAACACTGGTCCTAGCAGCACGGTATCAGCAATACCATGTCACAACACCATGTGTTTCACATCACTTCAGGGTTCCCGCCGACAGCTTCCTCCAAGTCCTACAGGGTACTACAACCGGAAGATCACTTTTCCACGGAGGCACCGGGACCCGCAACGGCCGAACCCCCACGTCTGCTACGGTCCAGATTTTCCTTGCAGACCAGGGTTTTTCTCCAGGACCAATTGTACAGACAATGACAGCAGCAAGCTACTATTTACTGTACAGTCGCATCAAGCCCGGAGAATGTACTATAGTAGAGGACCTGTGGCCAACACTGTTTCTGTTCCAGCAACAGCTGGTTTTTCCTTCTGCATCTGTATCAGGGAAGGGAATCTCAGTCAAGCAGTACACAGGGGTATCACTCAGCATCATCCAGGGTTGTCAAGTTCACCCACGGAATCAGACTACATTCCAGCATTTCGGCTTTCCATGGTCTTCACCTTACAGTCTCGCCGAACACATCAATTACCACCCAAGGAGACCTGGATGTGGTACTAGGGCATTCTTACGCCTGCCATTCAAACCAGTTCTACCAACTGCAGTCAAGATCCTGTCCTGCAAGACAGCTCCATGACAGTCTTCACTACGCAATCAGAGCATTGCGCAGTAGAACCTAGTTCCTTGACAGGGATGACAGACTGGTCAACCAGATCCTTTCATCCCATCCCGGATTTCGTCATTTAGAACGATTCCACACGTCAGGGACCAGACGTCCAAAGACTGTACCAGATTCCAGCGCTAACAGATTTCGTGTACCTGCTGGAGGAGAAGAGGTTTTTTATATCCAGTCAGAGGCCTGGAGCACTCTTTATAGAACCGACAAGGGGTTCCAGCTGTCTTCTTCTCTCATCACTTCTAACAGACCCATCAGCGGACATCACTAGTTCATGATCACCGTCTGGGTTGAAGAAGACTGCCGACTGGTTTAACCAACTCGCCATCAATGCTCCTTCTCCTTTATGGAGACATCGTCTCACAAGATTAGAGCCAGTGTGACATCCGGGCCACTTTGGGGAAAACTTATCGTTGAACGATACTGTTGACACCTGCGCTTGGACGATCAATTCAACTCATGCTGATTGCTATCTTCAGACATGTCTGTACAGACAGATAGGATGACTACACTGGACCTATAGCTACAGCCCAGGGTATAGTCTACCACTCCTATCAAAAAAGGGGGGGGGGCGCCGCTCAAGCAAGCAAGATCCCGACAATTCCACAAGCATAGAGGACAGACCATGCCGGAGACGAAGGGACTTCAAGGCATCACGATGGCATCTGATTATCTAGCCAAGTATGCGAGCAAAGGGTAGGAACAGAGTCCACCTCTCGCCGCATTACTTGTAATACCTCGAACTCCCTACGCCTCTATACGACACGGGAATTATCAGGATATTACTGGGCATATTAGATTTACAAAATCAGAACAAGGCATGCTCCGCTTAATCCAAAAGCAAGTCACAAGGCCGGCTACCCAACCTCCTCTGTTGGGAGTCTGGCATTTAAGTGATAACAGGTGAAGATTTGAGACACAAACATTAAACATTTATAAATAATGTTAGTGTTTGTTATCAAATCAAACCTGTTATCAACGTTGATTTGCCCAACCCATCCTCCCCTCTTTGCTCGGCCTTGACTCAAAACAGGTCTTGCACAGCATGGGAAAAAGAGGAAGGACATGCGCGGGGAGCACGCAACCCCCTTGGCGGACGATCGACGCAGCGATCAGGGGAGATAATTTTGTTTGCAGGAGATCTCCAAATGGAGGAATATTGGCATTTAAGTGATAACAGGTTTGATTTGATAACAAACACTAACATTATTTATAAATGTTTAATTTTGGAATTGTAATATGAAATAACTGGCAGGGGAATCCCTGCAGTATGGAACCCCTGTTAGTTTGAATTTCGCATCACCTTAAATGAAGGACAACATTTTTCTTCAATTTTGCTGTTAAATCATTGTATTCTACATTTATGCTAAAACTTTTGCATGAATCATATTTGTGTCCACACATTTAACTGGTACAACATTATGCTTCGATTTTTGTCACCAAACATGTTATTGTACCTTGGAAATTATTTAAAACGAGTGATTAGAGAGCCCATTTTTAGCCTGACTCTGGGCAATTTTGAACCAGTTTGCTTAACTGGAGCTTATGAACCCTCCCCCCCCCCCCCATAACGAAAATCAGTGTGTTATTTCTATGCCATTAACTTGTTATCACTCTTGTGATGCATAAATTGCCACTGACTGATAAAGCTACACTTTCTTGCATGCTGTAATCCCAGCACACCACTCACATGAAAACAAATTCTATTATATACAGTACAGAAATCACACAAACTGTATCCGCAGGGCTGTATCCAGGGATTTTTTGCAGGTTCTGATCCCAAACAAAGTTTTTTAGTGAATTTCGGCACCAACTACTTCTGTTTCCCCTTATTGAATGCCCTTCATCTGTCTATACCAGAGATTTATATTGCTCATGTGAAAGGGACGGCAAGCTAGTTCACACTAGGCCGATGGGATCAAGTGTGGCCGTGGCCTCTAATTTCAAATTTGGTACTTCTATACCATGCCATAAGATATGTCCCTTTGGATTGTGTTCTGCCCAATTGCCACCTGATGGCAAAATCTAAATCTGGTGTCCGGAAAATATATTGACAACTGCTCATCGCATATTTCTCAAATTTGGTGCGTATGCAGATAACATGCGATGAGATGTCGATAATGTGATAGCGTTCCGCCCACTCGCGCCTTCATGTCATGCCACCTGGTGGCAAAATCTGAATTCGGTTTCCGGGCAATTTGAGGATTCCTTGACAGATTCTTATCAAATTTGATATGCAGATACCATGCCATGAGTTGTGACTTGGGTTTGCATTTCGCATGCCATAACTCTCTGCTACATGCATAAAAACATCTTGGCCTGGACTGTTAAGGGGCTGAGGGGTTGTATCACCTCTGGTGCCTCATGTTGCATATGCTTTAATATTGTCAGTCCAGCAGGATTCTCCAAAAGGCAAATACCATGATTACACAAATTCACATTTGTCCATGCCTGATAACTGTAAGTTGCTACCATAGGTATCTAGTTATCTGTCTGGGTATAGGCTGCATGTTGTCAGCTGTGTAAGCATTAAATCACAGGGACAGTACGACTTCACTAGAATTACATGTATTCAGCCCACTATATTAAGTGATAATGCTGAACATTGCTGTCATGCATGACAGCATATAATCAAGAATTTTGATGTGGTTTAGGAATTAGGAAACATACGATAGTTTAGTAATAGTAGGGATGATACATATGTATAGTAGTGACAATTATTTGAAAGTCATGTATATTTATTGGGTGTATTATGTTGAAGTAATTTAAGTCATTTATCAAAATGTTTCTTGTTCCATGGAGAATCCTACAATAACATGTTTGACATGCTGATATATCTTCATAAATAAAAATCCACCAAAACAATTGTTCTTGGGACTGCCAACAAAAGTCCACAAATATGAACTTGCAATATTCAAAAGCAGTTGTGTTTGCTACAACAAAGACTATGTAAGATATGAGAATTATTTTAGGGAGCATTTCAAAACATTTTGTTTTCTTTATCAGTGATTGTCTCAGTCTATACTTTTATGTGAATTGAGCCTACCTAACATGTGGATAAAACCACAGATGTGTCTCAATTGGCAATTGATTATGCAGCTTCATTTCAGACCAAGCAGGACAGGATGTGAATGAATGAGCCACAAGAGGCAGTTGGGAATTGGATAGAACTAATCCACAGCATTTCTCCCACTTCACAAACTGATTTACATGTACATGTACCTGGTATTAGCTTTTCAAATCAATGTCATCAGGGCTTGCATGGTGTCAGGGAGGTACCTCATCACCCTGGTGTTGGATAACTCTACCCAGCTTTGGACTGTCCTTCATATTGGCTGACACAAATTTCATTGCCTTTCCCAATTATGTTGACACAGTAAATGATGAAAACATTTTAAAAAATACTTTTCAATGCAGTTTTCTTTTCTAACATAGAAATGACGACCAGGTATGACGGCTGATTTTTACACTTGTTGCCATCAAAAGGGTGTAGTTTTCATTATTTTGGTCACATCATTGCAACAAATATAGGTAAACATATGGAATCTTGCATTAGGCCCTATCACTTCTCATAATATAACATATTTATGTATTGAATTATTTTGATAGGTTAACTTTTCCTTATTTTGGCTATACCTATATTGGTATGCATCAATATATGGTATATGTGCATCATATGTGTATCTATCTCTAAAACGAATATAGGTACAGGTCACATAAATAAATCCTATGGGCTGAGATTTTTCTGATTATGATAATCCTAAAATTCAAATTCTTCTCTTTTCTATCATGCATGAATTAGTGCCCATATGAAGACCACTCTCTATGTCTTTCACTGCATTACTGCTTCAGCTTTTGACTACCAGATAGTCATTTCAATCTTGTTTTAAATTTGTAGGACAGGAACACTCACTGGCAACCCTTATGAAGAAGGCACCAGCTGTTCAAACTGCCCCGCAGACATTCCTGTGTGTGAGAACAAGCTATGCGGTAAGTTAAGGGTGCCATTATCATGTGGCATTGGGCATACATGTAAATGAAGGTGCAAGTACCAGATGTGCTTTTTCAGGCTACGGCTTCAATATTATGAATTTTAAATATTTTCTTTCAGTTTCACTGTGAACTATATTCAAATTGCTGAATCTGAAACTTTGCCTGATATATAAATATGTCGCATATGCTTCCTGAGACAATGCAATTCGCTCCCGACAGATATTGAATAAATTTGCAAAGGACGTGAACGACTGCATGAGCATGCAACCTGCAGATCATACTTTAACTCTCAGACCACAAGTAGATCCAATTTTAGCATCCAACTCTTTCCCATAGAACAATTTGTCAAAGCTGACATCTGGCATGTCTCAATAAGATGCTTTTCACTGCCCCTCCCTGATAATTATTGCATCCTGCTGTGGTTTATGAAGCAGGGCAGGTCTCAACTAATGTCTTTTCTAGGGCAATTTTGTGAAATTCCTGGAGACAAATTCCACCAAAAGGAACAGAATCTGGCTTGATGTCAAGTGATCGAGATGATAAAACATTTTAGAATTGCATTGATGAAAAGTGGAAATCATTGGTTGAATAACCTTATACATGCATACATACACATGCATGATGAGAGGTGGGAACCAATCACAAAAAGACTGTTCACCTGCACTGTACTCCTGTTCCTTTGAAAAGTACCAAGTCCAAACCATGATAATTTGGACAAAACCTAATATTTCATGTCACAAATAGCATATGCACATTCCTCAAATCTTATGAAACATGTGTTAGCAAGATCGTACAATGAAAGCTGACAGCTTCAACAAACTTCCCATGTACAGCCCATACATGTATGTACAGGTATTCATGTATGTACATTATCATTGGCAAATTACTAGGTTGAAATCCTCATAATTTGGTGAAAATTAATATTTCATCTCATGAAGCACAGGCACATAATCATATGAAACATGTGTAGTACCTTGCAAGTGGCAATTATCATCCAACGAAAGCTGACAGCTTCAGCAAACAGATGTACATATATCATTAGCAAATTACTGAGTTGAAATCCTAATGATTTGGTCAAAAATAATATATTATCTGATAAATATAGGCACACTCTCTGATCATATGAAACATGTGTTTCAAGTTTTATAATCATCCAATAAAACCTGACAAATTCACTAACTTTTCAGTACACTTTTGGCGCCCCGTGTGTCTCCCTGGGATTGACATGGGGTGTCGTCATGCACACTCCAACCGTATAATTTCCAGGGAGGGGACACCTATGAGGACATCCTCTTTCTCCCCCCCCCCCCCCTCACAATATCTCTCCTTTACGTTGTAAGGCGAGATAAAAATGATAAGAAATCTCAAATTGGTTTTTTGATGTTTTTTTGACGTACAGTACCAGCACCACCAACAACAGAGGGACCAAGTACACCAATACCTGTACCAGATGTTGTGCCAAATGTAGACAGTGGAGCTGTGAGGTTTTGGGCTGGACCGCATCTCATTTTGTTTGCCCTCATATCTACTTTGAATGCCCTCTGTACCTGCAACTAACAGTGCAGTGAATCTTCTAATAATACAATCACATATAGACACTGAAATTTCCCACCATATAATCAGGGTTGATAAAATATATTAGAACTTAGAAGAACGAGACAATGAGAAAATTTCCTAAAATAATACAGATAATTGATGAATTATGTCTCATTTTACTGACTTTAGTGGGTGATCAAAATTATTAGGACTGATTGAATTTGGTCCACAACATTGGGGCAATGATATTTGGTTGATTAATTACCATATACAGTAAGCCTTCCAATCATTTAAAGGAAAAGTCCCCTCAA
Organism: Hanleya hanleyi; assembly: GCA_036873755.1. Classification (NCBI taxonomy): domain Eukaryota; kingdom Metazoa; phylum Mollusca; class Polyplacophora; order Lepidopleurida; family Hanleyidae; genus Hanleya; species Hanleya hanleyi. The sequence goes on from JAVTVY010008976.1 coordinate 13,991, forward strand.
GATCACTTTTCTTCAGCAAATATGCATGTGTTTATGAGGCGCCATTTGTCACTTTCTGACTTAATCTATTTATTTATAAATATCTGGTATTTATCAGCCAGATATATAAATCCGTTAAACATGAAGGTGAAATTAACACTGGTTTTAGTAAATTTTAAATCCTATATCAGCGAAAATAATGCGTGAAAGATTTATAAAAACATGTACCTATTTTAGATGGCTAGATATATATATATCTCTAGTTACGTTATATTTTTGGATATAAATTTATTTGATATCAACGATCACGTATTTATATATTTGACGAAACGTATCTTGCTGATATATATATATATTTCAAATTTTGTTGTTGGAGATATATATATCCTGTCATCGCCAAAGTTCTCATATATAAATCTTGAACTGAGAAAGTTGTGGATATATATATCCTAGTGAAACATGCTAATGAGCTGCGATACGTATTACCCCCAAACCGCTGATGTCACCCAAAGCTCTCCAAGTCTTATCTTTACTGCGCTGGCACGTGTCATGGGTGGGCGAACACTGAACAGTGTTTCCACAGAGTCCCGTTGTGTTGTAAACTGGCACTAATATGTGAACCATCTATCAATGTCATAGGGGAAATTTCTTTAGGCAGTTCTTGGACTCCCATCATGGAGTAATAATAAATTCTATGCTCCCATGATGCAGTCAACAAGTTTAATCTGATGATATTTTACTACAGGTGAAACGAAGATAGAACGATTTCAGATAAGGCATATAATTATGCTTCTAATTTTTATAAAGAAATGAATATTTTACTTTTGATTTTCGTTTTCGGTAATTTCGGAAATTGAAATACAGAAGTGGTAAGTTCTGCTTTTTTGGTGTTTGATTTTTCACTTGACAAGTCAAGCATAAGCGAAAACTTAGTTCATTTTTTTTTAAATTGTGGTTTTCCGACTTTTTGAAAAGACCAAGATGATGTAAAGGAATGTAGCATGGCTTTTACGTGAGAAAAAACCCTTCCTGTTACGTTTATGTTTGTGTCATTAGCACAGACAACAATAAGGATATAAGCCTACTGCAATATCAGTTCAGTCAATATGACGTAGGGGGCCTACCGTAATAGTCGGGCGACAAAATGTCTCATATATTTTAGTAGTAGTTTTCTAATTTTGTATCACCTTTACATATATCGAAAAATCCTGTTAAATTGTATACAACCAAAAACCAAAACAGTCAAAAGTCATTTGAGAGGAAAATCGATTAGGTCGAGGCTCCTGATTGAATATTTACAGATTACAATGTATAATCTATGCATGAAGAGCAGTTTAAGTTACTTTTATAAAACATGCGGATAGAAAATCCATGCATGAACGTATACAAGGCTAACAGCAGAAGGAGTTTACTAGGGTAGGTAAAATCCTATAATAATTCAATCACCAAATACAATAACCTTTAATTTCATGAACACAATTCAAATCAGTCGTCTAATAAATTTGTTAATCCTCTAGACTCATTGAGATAACCAAGAAATAATATTTCATCTGCATGATTTCTGGCCATTTTGTCAACTTGCTATTCTAATAAATTTTATCACGCCCTGACTTTTTGGTGAGATATTTCACTTCTTACGATTGAATTATTAGAGGGTTTACTGCAAACGCCGCACCGTCTTTGATGATAACTAACGCCGGTGACTCGTGTCCACTATATCTACTATATGACAATCAAGATTTTGTACAAACATTTCCCCCGGCGGATAAACATAAACTTATTGTCAGTGGACCATAAATTTCGACAACTTGACATTTCTTGCCCTGGTAATTTCTAAAACTACAGCAAAACCGACGACGTCACCAGTTACTCATTAGCATATCTTACTTAGGATATATATATCCAATTTATGAATCAGAACTTTGGCGATGACAGTATATATATATCTCCAACAACAGATTTTGAAATATTTATATATCAGCAAATACGTTACGTCGGATATATAAATAAGCGACCGTTGATCGAGGATATATATATATATTGAAGAAATTTATATCCAAAAACTAACATAACTAGAGATATATATATCTCATATAGTTTCAAATACGTATTTATAAATCTTTCACGTATTATTTTCGCTGATATAGGATTTAAATTTTACTAAACTCAGTGTTTATTTCATATCCATATTTAACGGATTTATATATCCGGCTGATAAATACCAGATATATATAAATGAATAAATTAAATCAGAAATTGACAAACGGCGCCTCATATGTGTTTACTTTGCGAGGAGTGATTGTAGGGCGCACCACCATATTTGTTTGGCGAGGCTCTCTAGACAGTGAAGTTCTTGTTCCATGCGATGTAACAGAAGCGATGTCATTGGTAGCGTCACATGGTTTCGCCACAGCGCTATTACTTCCACTCAAGTCGGAGGTTATTCTCCCCCAACTCTACTGTAATTTTACCTCAAATCGGATCTACTGGTGGCACCCTACAATTGGTTATAACTAAATAAAAACGCTCTTGGCCTACATAAAATTGATTATTCCCATAAAACACGTCAACTCACAAAGAAAGTATCAAGTAGAATATGTTGAGCTGAAAACCTGTTCAGGCGTTCAGGTGAATTCTCCTTTAATCACTGAAACTATTGTGACAAAAGCTGAAAATCTGTAAATGACACAAATTGTTGAACATGTATATCTACATTATAATAGCATTTTTTAACACAGAATGCCGCTTTTTCCCCATACTTGAATAATATAATTTAAACTGCATTCCTTGAGATTGAAACAACTATATTGGAGGTTAGGACTTTTTTAAGTGACTTTGAATACAGAAGTGAAACATAGTTGGTGATATTGTAGACAAGGCCGACTGTCTGTCAGCTGTGTTTCAGTATGCATACTTTGTAAATTAGCAATTACAGAGAATTCACAGCATCTTTTAAGACATTTTGATGTTAAAACACTTTACTATCTACTACATTTATATTTTAAAATAAAATAAATAAAACTTTATTTCAACAGCTAACATTTTCAGCTAAATGCTTTATTGGTCTCAACAAAGTGATGATGCAGTTACATGCATTGATATAAGAATAAGAACTAAAGCCTAAATTGGCTGTATGGGGTATTTTGGGGTATTGTCTTTGAAAATAAATCTACAAGTCTTTCATGTTTCAATGAGTGTTTGGTGGTCTTCGACTTCGGACGTCAGCCTTGATACCTGACAAATCGCTTTCAATAATCGATCCATTCACTGACGATGATTTTTCAATGATTTTGGTCCCTAGTGACATAGATTTTTCACCTCTTGACCTTAACAGGTATTTCTAGTTTGCAGTAAGCTTAAAGGTGTTCCTGAAGTTTAACCACAATCCATATCCTAACAAACACTGTTTTTTGTAGATCTTTCAATCCCATCCCTTGGGTCAGTGAAATCAGTGGGAGAGGGAGGGGAGGGGGTGGGCTGTGGCTCAGGGTGACTAATTACCACGTGAGTACCACAGTGTAGTATAACAATAAAGTATATACAAAATAAGAGATTTAGCAACATTTTGCCAAAAGATTAAAGAATCTTATTTCTCTCATTTAACTCTGTCAATAAACCTGGGTGGTATATGCCTTTCCAGATGCCTGTAGCAAGATTGGAATTTCATAATTTTATTTGGTATTCATCCAGATCCCATGATTGACTGTCCATAATATAACTATCCTTTTATAAAAGCCTTGACATCCAAATTATCCAAGAGCCTGTTCACCTGACCCCAGAATTTTCATCCTACCAAGCCATATCTAGAACATGCATCTCTGAAACATAGCCCCTAATAAATCAGTCCTCTCCAATTTTGTGGACAAAATTAAATCAATTATTCTAAAACTTTGATCACCCTCTAAAATCATTATCTAAAATCATTAAAATAACTATAAGAAACAATGGATTATTTGCATGATTTTGCCAACTTCCTGCCAGTGTTCTAATAAATTTGATCACCCCTTCATTTCTTGGTGGAAAATTTCAGTTCCTGTGATTGAATTATTAGGTGAATTATGATAATTAAAATATCTTGGTAAGTTCAAAAGCCTAAATTGCTGAAAGGTCTCTATTAAGGAATAGGTACATGTACATGTATTTGACTGCATACTGCATGGATTTTGGTGGTAATGTGTATATGGTTTTATGAATTAGTTTTTTCGTTATGAACACACAAATTCTTCATCTGGGCTTATGAACGTCAGATCTGATGCTTTTATATGCGTGTATCACTCCAGCTTAACTTGTAAATAAATTTATAACAGTAAAGTAAAATTGTAGTATCTTAGTACGTTTTATCTTTGTGTGCATGTCCTGTCCATCTGGACAGTGGAACATAGTAGATTAGTGGTACACCTCTTGATTTGAAGTCATTATGACAAGGAGTTGGAGTTTCTGGAAGAGATCATTGGCTTTCGTTTGTGATTGATTCACCGAAATTGCTGCTCCAATGTTAAGCAGGCCTATGAGAATATAATTTATCTTTAAATTATAGATTTATTTTTTTCCTCATCAGCCATTGTAAATTAAGTATTATGTGTACTTTCTAGTCAACAATGTTTTATTGATATATGGTGGCTTGCTGTTATTTACTCATATATTAATCATCACATTATCAGTGTTATTTACCAGAATGTCGGCAATTTGTAAATACCACAAGGGGTTCTTATTATTATAAAATGTTGCTGAAAGTTATTAAATTTAGGTAGTCCAAGTGTTGCAATTTTGAAGGGCATCATCAGGCAAGTTGCCTAATGATGCTCTTTAAAATTTACCATTTGCCACACATAGTATTCATGGTACATGTATAAGTACTTGTTAATATACACGACAAAATCTGTGTGTATAATTACTTAAAACAATAGCAGTTCATGGGCAATCTGTCACAAAGTATCCGTCGTGTGACTGAAGGGTCATAAGAAGCTCAATCTAATACATGTCTTGCATGTAAGTTTAAACATTTAGACAAGTTTGCAAAGAAATGTAAGTAATATTAATAGAACAGTATAAAGACAATAACTCAAAACGTGTTTAATCTTTGGGTTGCATTTGAATGAATTGGAATTTTCTCTTTCAAAGTTACATGTAGATTCAGTTGTACTGGTATAAATTGCTTGATGATGTTTTGTGCATATACATAAAGAGGAATGTAGTACTTTACTCATGCAGTTAAGGTCATCCCTAAACTATAATTGGTCGGATATATTTATGCACTTTAGTTGGTGACAAGTGGCACATACCAAAACAATCTTAATATGGTGCTGAATGCAAACATGATACCCCTTCATACAAACAGTGTAAATTAATGAGTATGTTAACAGAAACAAAGCTTCTAGGCGCTGTCAGTCAATAAATACACTGTTGAAATACACTTCTGAAAATACCATGAAGTCCCTGCTACAGTGTACACTATATATATATTTTTTCTATATTAATGAAATTCTCACAATCGAAGCATGAAAAGAGGAATTCAGGCCAGCCTGACATGGAGGATATTCCAAAGTATTGCAGAATTTTTCTGGCAGACCCGTCATGTAAGACAACTTCAATTGGCAACACTTTGCATGGAATATACTTGGCCCTTTTCATTCCTTAGTTGAATGGTTCCCCACATGTAGTCACCTATTTGTATGTGTGTTACATGACGGATTTACCATTTTTCTGAGGCAGGCTACCTGAAAACAAATTGTATTGATTGGCAAGCTCACTGGACAGAACAAGTTTTACCAGTTTGATGTTTCTATTCAACCTCCCACTGCCCATTGTCACTTGCGTGGCTCACCAATGCTTGGTCTTGCATGAAATGGTATAGTTTGTTACTTGACACAGGTCTACTAGTTGACCTATAATATAGATGGGCTCCTATGTTAGACTGGTGTAAATTTGACTTGAATGTGACCACATATAGTTCTCGATGTAAATTTCAAAACTAACTGCACATTGTAGCTAAGACATTATTGTATTTTTATATCTGAACTTCAACAATGTGTGTTTTTTTCTTTATTGACTTCTAAATAGGTATCATATTTTGAATTTTCAGCTTGGTACAAGGATATTTTGGTATATCATAATGGTCATAAAATATATTGCATACATGGCTACCAGACCCTTCAGTGTTTTGTTGGAAAATAAAATGAATTGTTATGAGTTCATACTTGAAATTCAAATGTTGTTCTTCTCGTTTTTCCACTCTGATCGGTCAATCATAAACCAAGGTGCATGTTCCCTCTGCCATGTCTGCTGAGTGAATGACCCACTCTGTGCCTGGCAACTCATCAGAGGTGTACTAGACCCAGGTGACCTAAGATCAGTTGTGAAGTCGAAGAAAATGTCAAAAATGACCATATAATGGACACACAAATTATGTTGGAATTTCCAAATTACACTTGATATCCAGACTTGTAAGGATTGCGTTTCAGCCTCCGTGGTGGCACTGGCAAGAGTTTCCATCTTAAAATTTAGTTTCAAACACAAGCGTAATGGCTGAGTTCCACTGTCTGGTGTTCTGCTGCCTTAGCATGATTGCTGATGGAAGTTCTGCTGCCTATTCCAATGATAGCCAGTGTCGATTCCGATAATAGCCGAAGTGTATATAGAAACCCTTAATATCACATTGACCCTTAATGACTGAATACGATGTTGAATTACAACACATATAAGGGAAGTGGGAAGAGGTGCCGACATACTGACTGCGTCACATGACTTCACAGAATAGTCCTCTGGTTAACCTATTCTAAAGCACATACCAAGAATCTAACGATTAGTGATATATGTTGTATCTCAGGTACGCTTTTATTGTACCTGTTCATGTGGCAACTTGGATGATATGACCACACGGCCCCTAGCACCGGCATAAGCGGTATTAGATACAAATCTAGAGAGCTGTGATGGAAATGCTCTGACAACTCGTATACTGGTAATTGGTGAGCTGTTTCGCTGTGACAACTCGTACATTGGAGATTGGTGAGCCCTTAACATCGCAATGCAACATTAAGGGTTGACATGTCGACCTTGGCCTTAATGCAATGGACAAAAAATTGACATGTTCGTACAGTAACATCGCAGTGTCTACTTGAATGTTCCAAATGTGTTTTTAAAGATCAAAGTATGAGGAATAAGATTTATTTATGACTTTGAGACTCCAATCTGTTTGTTTGAGAAGTGATTGTCCTACTGATCGATTTATCTGCGAAATACAACTTCCCAGAAACTCAACTTTCAATATATATCTTGTTCCAAGGCTAACAACCAATAGTCATGTGGTACAAAACAATTTACAAGTGTATAATCTTTAGGCCAGCTGCCGCCAATAACATATCTGGCATCCATAATCAAAATAATTGATTCACATCAAAAGTGACCATATAATAAGATATGATATTTAAGCTAGATTCTTTCACGGCAGAACAGTAAGCCCTTTCCAGGAATGATTACTATTGTTATTCCTCAAACAATTCTGCGGCGATTTCTTGTGTAGAATTTATCTTATGGCTTTGATTATGATTGCTCATGTGAGCGCCATGAGAATCTTGCATAATATTGCATTCATCTGTATGTCCTCTGTGAGCCCAGAGTTAATTACGAAAATTGCAAAATGGTTTACCATGTTGGATCTGGCCAGTGGGTATTGCAAGTGGAACTGAACAAAACTTCCAGAGAAAAATCAGCTTTAGTCACTCGCACTGGGCTGTGGCAGTTACATGTCATTGCACTTGGATTAAGCAATGCGCCTTCAACATTCGAACGATTGATGGAGATGGTGCTTGCTGGATGCCAATGAGAAATCTGTCTTGTCTACTTGGATGATGTCATAGTGCTTGGTAAATCTCTTGATGATGTGTTCAGCATGGTCCGTGAAACAAACCTCAAGCCATTGAAATGCCATCCATTCCAACAACAAGTGAATTATTTGGGCTATGTTGTATAAGCCGATGCTATTTCTATGGATTCAGAGAAGATTGATGCAATAAAGGATTGGCCATTTCCAACTTCTGTCCATGAAACACAAAGCTTCCCTGGGCGTCTTATTACAGGAGATTTATCAGGAAGTTGTAATTGCGAGACCTCTTCATCAGATAACAGAGGATGACAAGAGATTTAAAATGAACCGGAAAGCATGCAAATGGTGTGACGCGATTCGAACATCTTTCTAGATCAATTAAAACAATCAGCACGAAGTTCAAGTCAAATGTCCTGGGGTTGCAAAGAGAGGAGTCCAAAGAAATCTCGCAAAACAAAGGTGGGAAATTCAAGCTAAATACAAGTATCTACAGTTACCACCAGAAGTCCGGCTGCAGACTTACAATTGCAACCAACTGTCCTATGTCAAGACAATCCAGTTCCACCAATGAACAGCATATTAGATTGCTGGTTCAATGAGAATATTATCGCAGCGCATCTTTCTCCAAGAGATGTGATACTTTATCGCTGGTGGGAATCTGCTGATGGGTTGACACATCATTGGCAGATGATCCTTCCTCCAGTTTACCGTAAGGAGTTCTTGCATCACTCGCATGCATTCAAGACAGTTGGACATGTAGGGGTAGCAAAAATCCAACAGAGGCACTTGAAGGATGACGTAACAAATTGGTGGCGACAGTATGACACTTGTGCCCGGCGTAAAGCACCCATCCAATTGAGGAAGGCAGCACTACAACAATACCGAGTTGGTATTCCTTTGGAACGTGTATCAATAAATATCATTGGTCCATTACCTCGCACCAACAAAGGAAACAAGTACATCTTATTGGTAGCGGATCACTTCACGAAATGGGTTGAAGGTTATGCTATTCGGGATAAAGAGGCCATAACTGTTGCAGACAAGGTGGTTTGAAACCCTACGAGGGTGTGAATTTAAAATTTGTACTCCATGATCAACTTCATCACGAGGAGACGTCGCTAAATAGTGGAGAAGAAAGAAATGAGAAGACCGACTTGATAATTTTAAAAATCAATAAAATATTAACAAGGATACATCCGAAGCCCAGCTAACTGCAATTTTGAGTATTTACAGCATTCAATACGCAGAATAATGGCGGAGAAGAATAAAGGTGGGGGAAGAGTCCACACTTGCGCCTATGGGAAAGTATTTAATTCACGATCATCACTGTACCGGCATCGACAAACTTGTGCACTAGAGTCTGGCGCATGCCGGGTTTCATCTAGACTTTTTTGGTGACCTTCACAAAATATAAATGATTTTGTTTCACAAAAATTCAAAATTCTTTCAAAATCACAATATTTTTTAGTTATTTAGCCTTCAATACTGTGAAGTCATGTGGCTCTGTCAGTATGTCGGCACCTCTTCCCACTTCGCTTATATATGTTGTAATTTTTACCTGAATATGGCAAGATTCTGCTGGTGGACATTTCGTCCCCGAGGCCCGCCCCATGTACAGACTTTTTCGTCTTTGATATATGTTGGCATTTGTGGGAAGTTGATGCTAGATCGACATCTCGCCTTACAGACTAGTCTTTTGTGTTAAATGCTGTCATTTTCATCTGACAACGACACAGCTCACCAATCCCCAGGTACAAGTTGTCACAGCGAAACAGCTCGCCAATTACCAATATACGAGTTGTCAGAGCATTTCCATCATAGCTCTCTAGATTTGTATCTAATACTGCTTATGCCGGTGCTCGGGGCCGTGTGGTCATGTCATCTAAGTTGCCACATGAACAGGTACAATAAAAGCGTACCTGAGATACAACACATATCACGAATCGTTAGATTCTTGGTATGTGCTTTAGAATAGGTTAACTAGAAGACTATACTGTGAAGTCATGTGGCTCTGTCAGTATGTCGGCACCTCTTCCCTCATATGTGTTGTGATTCAGAACGTTCACGAAAAAAAAAACCACGGCCCCTTCACGAATATTCCAAATGAAACCGTTTTCCCTTACTGCCGATTATTCTGTTCAGACCATGCCAGCAATTGGAGCATGTTAATAACACCCCTTTGGTGAAACGTGATAACACGCATGCCGCCAAGTCTAAGCCGGCTCCAAGTAATATATCAAAGAAGACCATGAGGGAGATTGCAGTTGCGCTTGGTGCTCCTTCCAGCAGTCCTGGAACTCCCCAACTCGACAGGATGGAAGAGCCAACATCTGTCCAACTTCCAATGCCTATGTCTCCTCTAGTGTTTTCACCATTTTCCTCGCCCGGATCTGCATTCGGTTTGCCTCAGTCGTCCGTCCGTAAACAATTCTTGTTATCGCGATTTCTCAGGAAATACTGCATGGATCTTTCTCAAATTTGGTACACAGGTTCCCCTTGGGGTCTAGTTGTGCAAGATATCTTTTCTGGTCCGATTCGAAAATACAATATGGTCAAAAGGCGGCCATCTTGGATTTCCCCATGAAACTTTATCGCGATTTCTCAGGAAGTACTGAATGGATCTTTCTCAAATTTGGTACACAGGTTCCCCTTGGGGTCTAGTTGTGCAGGATACCTTTTTCGGTCCGATTCGAAAATCGAATATGACCACCAGATGGCCATCTGAGATTTCTCCATGAAACTTCATCGTGATTTCTCAGAAAGTACTGCATGGATCTTTCTCAAATTTGGTACAACGGTTCCCATTGTGGTTCAGTTGTGCAAGATCCCATTTCTGGTCCGATTCCAGAATCCAATATGGCCACCAGGCGGCCATCTTGGATTTCCCCATGAAACATTGTTATTGCGATTTCTCATGAACTACGTACTGTATGGATCTTTGTCAAATTTGGTACACTGGTTCCCCTTGTGGTCCAGTTGTGCAAGATACCTTTTGTTGTCCGATTCGAAAATCCAATATGGCCACCCGGCGGCCATCTTGGATTTCTCCATGCAACTTTGTTATCGTGATTTCTCAGGAAGTACTGCATGAATCTTTTTCAAATTTGGTACACCGGTTCCCCTTGGGGTCTAGTTGTGCAAGATAACTCATTCGGTTCGATTCAGGTATCCGATATGGCCACCAGGCGGCCATCTTGGATTTCCCCATGAAACTTTATCATGATTTCTCAAGAAGTACTACATGGATGTTCCTCAAATTTGGTACACAGATTCCCCTTGTTTTCCAGTTGTGCAAGATGCCTTTTTTTGGTCCGATTCCAAAATCCAATATGGTCACTAGGTGGCAATCTTGAATTTCCCCTTGAACTATTGTTATCGCGTGAATTCTCAGGAGCTACTTCATGGATCTTTCTGAAATTTGGTACACATGGGGTCTAGTTGTGCAAGATATCTTTTTTGGTCCAATTCGAAAATCCAAGTCACGCTTCAAATTAATATGATATTCCCGAGTTGTGACGTTGCATCACAAGGCGGATCAAACGGTGGGGCATATTATATATATTGACTATAGAGAATATCCATAGCTTCACCTTCCATATCAAGGAGTTCAAATGATTCGGAATCAAAATGTATTTCTTCAAATTTAGAATCAATTTTCTTTAGTCCGTGCAGTTTGCAAGTGAACTGCCCCACCGTTTCGTCTGCCGACTGGTAGACTACACGAAGGGACGTCACCCTTGTAACACGTCACAACTCGACAACTGTAGACCACTGCATGTTTCGATCCAAGGGAGATTATCAGGATTCAGACACTTTCGAAGTTTCAACATTACTGCTTCAACATCTTTTTCGCTCAGATTTGAAATTCTGCAAACAAAATTGCAAATCAAACGTTTGTTCTTAGTAACAATGGACAAAAAGATCCCCTTGTCATTAGCTTACAATTATCGGACAATGGTGGGCGCCAAGATCCTTCAGGATCTCTCGTTTCTTTCGAAATTCATTAAAATCCCCATATCTCTGGAAAGGGGAGGGCTACTGAGATGAAACTTATGTCGTTGGGTTTCCGGAACGAAAACCCCGGACTGCGCGCATGACTTGATTCGTCATAGTCTAAATCAGACGGATTTTGTCAAAGTCTCCGTATCTGCGAAAAATGAGGCTTTAGAAGAGTGAATTCCGCACTATCGAATAGAGAAAAGAGAGTTTGAAATGCGTAAAAGGAACTCGAAGCTACAATCGTGTCATTAGCGAATATCAACGCTGTACACAAGATCTATACCAGTGATCTACGTGTAACTCATTAATTAATATACCGTTTACTGTATGTATGTACATAGCCCAAGGTATACCCGAAACGATCAATACTATCAGTTACCAGACTGGAATTCAGATCAAGATTCAAGATTTTATTGTACGAAGCACCCATCAGGGTAGAGTACAAACATGAGAACAATAAACAAACATCCAACAAACAGAATTAAAATTAGATCTACATGAATGTGGCGGATTCAATTTCTGTCAACTCTCGTGCTTTCGGAAAACCATAAATGTATTGTTTTACATATTATAGGAGTTAACTCGTCATCTTCAAGAGACATGATAAACATAAACCTGTCAGTATCTGTCAAATTCATGAAATGAGGGTATTTGTGTTCCATATGCTGTATTAGTGATACTCTTTCTGCATTATGTTATTATTTCTCTATCTGCATTATTATTTTTTTATCAATGCTGCATAAACTTCACTCCCACTAAACGTACGTACGATATCTATTTCTTCTGCACATACATGTACAGTATATACTCGTCGCTTTTTTCTATATTTAACATGTATTTACCTGTACATGTTTCAACACGATCGCACATGTCTGAACACGCTTCATATATCTAGCATTAATGCATTGACGTTTTGGGATATTAGAGGGGAGGGGGAGGAGGAGGAGGAGGTGGCGGTGAAGGAGGAGGAGGAGGAAGGTGGTCAATTCGTTTTATTTTGCACTCTACTGAAATTTGAAATCAGTGACGTTGACTAATTGAGTATATCTGTTATAGCCTATATTTTTACTATATATGAGAGGGATTTTTGCATTCTTTGAGAAACCGTCGAACACGTCGCTGCTATCGCTTGTCAGCGGCTCCACCGGTTGTGGGAAGACATCATGGGTAATGAAATATTTGGAACGTGCTAATATCGCTCCTTCTCCAACAGGCATGGTATGGTGTTACAGTCGATGGCATTCAGCCCATGAATCTACAAGTCTGAAAAATGTCAACTTCCTCCCCGGATTACCTCATGACATCGGCGAAGAGTCTTACTTCGACCCCGGTCAAACCAACGTTATTGTCCTGGCCGATCTGATGGGAGAGGTAAAGCGCAACGAAAAAATGCCGATCTATTCACCAAAGGTTCGCATCATAGAAATTTATCTGACTCCGAATCTCTTTCCTCAAGGCAAGACATCTCGAGATATCACGCTAAACCAGTATTTCGTTCTATTCAGTAATTCTATTGATAGATAGCAAATTCGCACGTTCGGGAGACGGATCTTTCCGCGGGATATGACACATTTCATGGCAAAATTGTACGAAGCTACATCCCGTCCGTATGGATATCTGTTCCTCGATTTAAAACCCATACAGCGGAAAATGACAGACTGACTACCAATGTAATATCAGGCGACGAGGAACTTGTGAAATAAGGGCAACAACTTGTGCAGTCCTAATTCATAATCCATCAACACATTTTCAACACATACCAGTTCCTATCTCTAACATGATACCATCTCACAATCCAGCATGGTCCGCTAAGAGGAATGAACAAGTGGGAGAGGGATTAAATACGAGGACAAATACACCGTGGCTCAATCGAAATGAAGATGATAATGATTCACAGCAGAGGCAAGAGTCTAATGATCCATTGGAGCGGGAATGAGATGGATCGACGAAAGAGAAAATGCCCTTCAGATGACGAGAGTTGTGACTATGACGAACTCATCCATCCTGGGTAAATAGATCAACTTACGATAGATACGATAAATAGATCGAATAGATCAAACGTGTCAAATATAATGTGTGGAAAGAGATGTTCGGTAAACGTATCAGGAGAGATTATAGCGTTGAATTTGACGAGAGAAAACCGAAATATACAAGCCAAGGTTATGACGAAGATGAGATTATATTCCAGCGATGATGAAGACTACAAACTCCTCGTTAACATACAAAAGCTACAAACTGATTATATTCATAATGAGATTTTGAAGATAACGAGGCGTCTACAAACGTTATACGCATAGACTGCGAGGAATGCCTATTCGATAAGTTGATTGATGGCGTTAGTAACATTAACGAATATGAGGAAAGCAGTGACAGTGAGGATTCTGAAAACATTCCGAATAGTGACTCCAGTAGAAATATTAGTAGATAAACATTGAATGGCAGGCTAGATGCAGAAATGATAGCCACAACAAAGACGACGTACTAGTATTCATATAAGCTGATGATACTTTTCTCTCATTATTTGTATATCAATGGTATGAGTTGAATGAAGCGATTATTTTTAGCCCACCATCATCAGATGGTGGGCTGTTCAAATCACTTTTCGTCCGTGGTCCGTCGTCCGTCAGTCAGTCAGTCAGTCCGTCCGTCAGTCAGTCAGTCAGTCCGTCAGTCCGTCCGTAAACAATTCTTGTTACCGCGATTTCTCAGGAACTACTGCATGGATCTTTTTCAAATTTGGTACACAGGTTCCCCTTGGGGTCTAGTTGTGCAAGAAACCTTTTCTGGTCCGATTCGAAAATCCAATATGGCCACCAGGCAGCCATCTTGGATTTCCCCATGAAACCTTGTTACCGCGATTTCTCCGGAACTACTGCATGGATCTTTTCCAAATTTGGTACACAGGTTCCCCTTGGGGTCTAGTTGTGCAAGAAACCTTTTCTGGTCCGATTCGAAAATCCAATATGGCCACCAGGCAGCCATCTTGGATTTCCCCATGAAACCTTGTTACCGCGATTTCTCCGGAACTACTGCATGGATCTTTTCTAAATTTGGTACACAGGTTCCCCTTGGGGTCTAGTTGTGCAAGAAACCTTTTCTGGTCCGATTCGAAAATCCAATATGGCCACCAGGCAGCCATCTTGGATTTCCCCATGAAACCTTGTTACCGCGATTTCTCAGGAACTACTGCATGGATCTTTCTCAAATTTGGTACACAGTTTCCCTTGGGGTCTAGTTGTGCAAGAAACCTTTTCTGATCCGATTCGAAAATCCAATATGGCCACCAGGCAGCCATCTTGGATTTCCCCATAAAAGCTTGTTACCGCGATTTCTCAGGAACTACTGCACGGATCTTTTTCAAATTTGGTACACAGGTTCCCCTCGGGGTCTAGTTGTGCAAGAAACCTTTTCTGGTCCGATTCGAAAATCCAATATGGCCACCAGGCAGCCATCTTGGATTTCCCCATGAAAACTTGTTACCGCGATTCCTCAGGAACTACTGAATGGATCTTTTTCAAATCTGGTAAACAGGTTCCCCTTGGGGTCTACTTGTGCAAGAAACCTTTTCTGGTCCGATTCGAAAATCCAATATGGCCACCAGGCAGCCATCTTGGATTTTCCCATAAAAGCTTGTTACCGCAATTTCTCAGGAACTACTGCATGGATCTTTTTCAAATTTGGTACACAGGTTCCCCTCAGGGTCTAGTTGTGCAAGAAACCTTTTCTGGTCCGATTCGAAAATCCAATATGGCCACCAGGCAGCCATCTTGGATTTCCCCATGAAACATTGTTACCGCGATTTCTCCGGAACTACTGCATGGATCTTTCTCAAATTTGGTACACAGGTGCCACATGGGGTCTAGTTGAGCAAGATACCCTTTCTCTTCCGATTCGAAAATCCAATATGGCCACCAGGCGGCCATCTTGGATTTCCCTATGAAACCTTGTTACCGCGATTTCTCAGGAACTACGGCATGGATCTTTTCTAAATTTGGTACACAGGTTCCCCTTGGGGTCTAGTTGTGCAAGAAACCTTTTCTGGTCCGATTCGAAAATCCAATATGGCCACCAGGCAGCCATCTTGGATTTTCCCATGAAACCTTGTTACCGCGATTTCTCAGGAACCTACTGCATGGATCTTTTTCAAATTTGGTACACAGGTTCCCCTCGGGGTCTCGTTCTGCAAGAAACCTTTTCTGGTCCGATTCGAAAATCCAATATGGCCACCAGGCAGCCATCTTGGATTTCCCCATGAAACCTTGTTACCGCGATTTCTCCGGAACTACTGCATGGATTTTTTCTAAATTTGGTACACAGGTTCCCCTTGGGGTCTAGTTGTGCAAGAAACCTTTTCTGGTCCGATTCGAAAATCCAATATGGCCACCAGGCAGCCATCTTGGATTTCCCCATGAAACCTTGTTACCGCGATTTCTCAGGAACCTACTGCATGGATCTTTCTCAAATTTGGTACACAGGTTCCCCTTGGGGTCTAGTTGTGCAAGAAACCTTTCTGATCCGATTCGAAAATCCAATATGGCCACCAGGCAGCCATCTTGGATTTCCTCATAAAAGCTTGTTACCGCGATTTCTCAGGAACTACTGCACGGATCTTTTTCAAATTTGGTACACAGGTTCCCCTCGGGGTCTAGTTGTGCAAGAAACGTTTTCTGGTCCGATTCGAAAATCCAAAATGGCCACCAGGCAGCCATCTTGGATTTCCCCATGAAAACTTGTTACTGCAATTCCTCAGGAACTACTGAATGGATCTTTTTCAAATCTGGTAAACAGGTTCCCCTTGGGGTCTACTTGTGCAAGAATCCTTTTCTGGTCCGATTCAAAAATCCAATATGGCCACCAGGCAGCCATCTTGGATTTTCCCATAAAAGCTTGTTACCGCGATTTCTCAGGAACTACTTCATGGATCTTTTTCAAATTTGGTACACAGGTTCCCCTCAGGGTCTAGTTGTGCAAGAAACCTTTTCTGGTCCGATTCGAAAATCCAATATGGCCACCAGGCAGCCATCTTGGATTTCCCCATGAAACATTGTTACCGCGATTTCTCAGGAACTACGGCATGGATCTTTCTCAAATTTGGTACACAGGTGCCACATGGGGTCTAGTTGAGCAAGATACCCTTTCTCTTCCGATTCGAAAATCCAATATGGCCACCAGGCGGCCATCTTGGATTTCCCCATGAAACCTTGTTACCGCGATTTCTCCGGAACTACTGCATGGATCTTTTCCAAATTTGGTACACAGGTTCCCCTTGGGGTCTAGTTGTGCAAGAAACCTTTTCTGGTCCGATTCGAAAATCCAATATGGCCACCAGGCAGCCATCTTGGATTTCCCCATGAAACCTTGTTACCGCGATTTCTCCGGAACTACTGCATGGATCTTTTCCAAATTTGGTACACAGGTTCCCCTTGGGGTCTAGTTGTGCAAGAAACCTTTTCTGGTCCGATTCGAAAATCCAATATGGCCACCAGGCAGCCATCTTGGATTTCCCCATGAAACCTTGTTATCGCGATTTCTCAGGAACTACTGCATGGATCTTTCTCAAATTTGGTACACAGGTTCCCCTTGGGGTCTAGTTGTGCAAGATACCCTTTCTCTTCCATTGGAAAATCCAATATGGCCACCAGGCAGCCATCTTCGATTTCCACATGAAACTTTGTTCCTGCGATTTCTCAGGAACTACTGCATGGATCTTTCTCAAATTTGGTACACAGGTGCCACATGGGGTCTAGTTGAGCAAGATACCCTTTCTCTTCCGATTCGAAAATCCAATATGGCCACCAGGCAGCCATCTTGGATTTCCACATGAAACTTAGTTATCGCCATTTCTCAGTACTGCATGGATCTTTCTCAAATTAGGTTCACAGATTCTCCTTAGGGTCTAGTTTTGCAAGATACCTTTTTCGGTCCCAATCGAAGATCCAATATGGCCAGAAGGTGGCCATCTTGGATTTCCCCATGAAACCTTGTTATCACGATTTCTCAAGAACTACTGCATTCAGGGGTTGAAATGTTTTGAAAAACTTACTTGCCACATGTGGCAGGTGAAAATTAATTTTACTTGCCCTCACTCAAATTTCACTTGTACACAAAATAAATCGATGGCGGTATTTATTCTTTCTTCTGAACTAAATGGATGCTATACAATTCAAGATGGAGGTGTCATGTGGACCCAGTGGCAGATAGATGGCTGTGTTTTTCCTAAGAAATGAAGCTGTAGGGTCACTGACAAAAGTTATAGGACCCAACAGAAATGGTGTTGGGGGGGGGGATCCAAAGGGGGTGGACCCTCCCCTTGGTGAAGCATATTTTCCAAAATGACCCCTCAAATGATGCAATCTGGGAGCCTTTGAGGATGGAACTGGCACCAGATGAACAACTTCGCTGATGAGTGATGTCTTGTCCTACTGACATAGCTAAACCTGCGTGGCAGGGTAAAGCCTAAGGGGTCATCCAAAACGTACAAAATTAGAAACGCCCAGGGAGGGGGATTTTGCCCAATTAATTTCCAAGGTATCGAATTCTGCCAAATATTATTGATCATATCATCTTGCTATATATTAATGTGAAAAACAGTTTTTTGTCCAAACTGGATATTTTGAAATTAATGACAATAAGGACATCCTTGTGTCATGCCGATGGCCCTGAAATTCTATTGAAAAGTAATTTTTTGAATTTTTGTTGTCAAAAAGTGAGATCTTGGGTACCAGAAGTTGACAAAGTTCACAAACTTGTTTAAATTATTATTTTTATCCAAATATTGCTTGGTGTTGCATGATAATCCATCAAACAGCCTGAATTATAATATATGTGAAGTTTCAGCTCGCTATCATTTGTCAATTTGGAGATATTCAAACTTTCCCTATCAGATAATTAACAACATGACAACTGGTCCACTTTTTTGTGTGAACGATTTTGCTATCCAAATTTTATGGATATTGAAACACGTTACGACAACTGAATGAGAATGACACAAAGGTCACGCATATAAGAAAGACCCACGTGGTCTTGGAAAATAATTGGACCGTGAAATCAATGCCTGTACGGACGTCATGTCACCGATGAACTTTGACAGCGTTGTTGTTGTAAATTGTACGGTACAGAGTTCTCAGATGCTATCTCACAGACAGAAATATTACAGAAACTGGTAAAGATCTCTGTTATATAATTTAATGACAACCACTGATCATAAGAAGCACAGATGACTTTAATACCACCTCTCCTGCAGAAGTAAGCTTACTTCAGAATTAGTCCCTCGCCAGCCCGTCAAGCTGATTGCGGACATTTTGTTATAGGTGTGTTCTCAAGAAACGCCACTCGTGATTGGCTAAAATATCAGCATTTCTATATGTGCAATTGAGTATGTCAACCAATCAACGTGAGGCTCTCATATCCAATTCATACAAGCAGAAACAGAAAGCACATTGTCAAAGCTGCTTGTTCGTGTGCGTTCAACAGTTTCAAAGCGTGATCCCATTTTGGCTGAGAATTCTATCAGTTTATCGCATATTTTCATGGAATGTTTATGAAGAAAAAGACATATACACCATTAGAATTCTGTCAGTGGCTGTTAGTTTGACATCTATTTTTTTTCTCGTGAGTTTACTTGCCGCCATGCGGCAGGTAGTTTTTATTTTGACTTGTCACATGGCAAAATCACTTGCCGGCGGCAGGTAGGCAGGCGATATTTCGATCCCTGACTGCATGGATCTTTCTCAAATTTGATACACGGGATCGCCTTGGGGTCTAGTTGTGCAAGATGCCTTTCCTGGTCCAATTCAAAAATCCAATTTGGTCACCAAGCAGCCATCTTGGATTTCCCCAAGAAACTTTATCGTCATTTCTCGGGAAGTACTGCATGGATCTTTCTCAAATTTGGTACACAGGTTCACCTTATGATCTAGTTGTGCAAGATACCTTTTTCGGTTCAAATTGAAAATCCAATATGGCCACCAGGTTGTGCAAGATACATTTTCTGGTCTGATTCGAAAATCCAATATGGCCGCCAGGCGCCCATCTTGGATTTCCCAATGAAACTTTATCGTGATTTCTCAAGAAGTACTGCATGGATCTTCCTCAAATTTGGTACACAGATTCCCCTTATGGCCCAGTTGTGCAAGATACCTTTTTTGGTCAGATTCGAAAATCCAATATGGTTGCCAGGTGGCCATCTTGAATTTCTCCTTGAAACACTGTTATCTTGAATTCTCGGAAAATATTTCATGGATCTTTCTGAAATTTGGTACACAGGTCCCAGATGGGGCCTAGTTTTGCAAGATAGCTTTATCGGTCCGATTCGAAAATCCAATTAATACGGTATTCCCGAGTTCTAACCTTGCATCACAAGAGTTGGTGGATCAAAAGGTGGGGCATATTCTATATAATGACTATAGAGAATATCCATATCTTCACCTTCCATATCAAGGAGTTCAAATAATTCGGAATTAAAATGTATTTAGTCCATGCAGTTGAAAGTGAACTGCCCCACCCTTTCGTCTGCCGGCGGGTCAGCTACATGAGGGATGTCACTCTTGTGACACAATGTCACAACTCGACAACTGTAAACTACTGCATGTTTCGATCCATGGGAAATAATCAAGATCCAGACACTTTCAAATTCGAAGTTTCAACATTACTGCGCGGACCGGATGCCTTCAGTATTAAGTATTGTACCATCTTACTATTTTCGAGCATGTTATCTTAAAAGAGATATCTCAAACTAGTCCAGTAAACAGAACAGAATTAGCATTCGTTCCAAGTTATAAAATCTTAAATATGCCAAAGTGTCAAAGAGATTTTTCTTCGTTTCCACTACCAAATGATGACACATGCAAAAAAATAAATAAAATTAAAATACTACAAAACGAAGACGAAGGATCCTCCGTACATGTACATTCACTTTCAGGCTAACTTTGCTCATTTCGCTTGTACTATAACAACCGACATAAGTTCAGTTTCTAGAAATCTTGAAACTTCTGAAACTTAGAAAGATTATATCTTGGTGTTTTCCAGTGTCCCTTTTTCGAACTTTTTCGCTCAGATTCTAAATTCTGTAAACAAAATTACAACTCAATCGTCTTAGTAACAATGGACAAAAAGATCCTCTTGTCATTGGCTTACAATTATCGGACAATGGTGGGCGCCAAGATCCTTCAGGATCTCTCGTTTAATCTTCGTATTGGTTTGTCTGCGTGTTATACTACTCATATAATTCGTCCTCCTCCTCCTAAATATACAGCCATCTCACCAGCGAATAGTGATTAATATTCTAATGAGCGCCTCCAAGTACTTGACCTTAAATATCGCTATTAAAAAATTCTATTCCTTTTCCCGTCATACATTTTCCAGATGTCTCCGAGAGTGTCTTTCCGCTTCCCCTTCACTGACGTACGCTTGCGCCACCTCTTTCTGACGCCGTCTATCGAGTTCTGCTTTCGCCTGCTCCGCGACTTGCCGTGCGAGGGAAACTAGTTCATCAGTTCTCGAAAAGTATCTATGCTACGCTTTTGAAAGGTGATGGTACGATAAGGCGGGATTTTGGCCTATACGTGATGCGGTTGAAATCGAAAAAATAAAATGTCCTAAAAATACTTATGCTTTATTGTAACGGCAAGAGAAAATATAAGTACACAATATGTGAAAGTTTTAATGCGATTGCGTTATGATTATAGTTACCACGTGAAACTGAAATCCACAGCTTGTGCTATTTCGAATCCTTCAGACACGCATTTAGACATGAAGGACTCTGTTCCGTGTACCTCACGTAAGTTGAGGTAAACCACGTAGATATATGATAAGAGATCATAAGAAACACAAGGTGTTACTGTGCTAAGAGGTTTACTGTGCTACCGGTCTATAGAAGTACATGAGAGAGAGTGACACCAGGGGAAAGTCCCCAGGCTATATATTGGTGGCGACCTCCAGAGTTCATGATGAATATTCATTCACGTAACATCCTCTCTCTTATGGAAAGTGAGCGATCATGCATATTAGATTTGGATATATGGAGGAGAATATGTATATTGCCACGGCTGCAGGGTGAACACGAGAAGTCACTGCATAGTCTTTGTTCAGAGTTATGGTATGTCGAAGATTATAGTTCTTGAAAGGTTCCTTCACAGGATTGTTCATATCAATTGTCTGTTTGAGAAACGAAGCATGTTCAGACATGTATTATCATTTTCCCTTCGAAACAGGAGATCTATTACACTAGTAGAGAATTTGTTAAGAATAAAGTGTGATTATGATTATATTGAGGTGATCATGCATTGTCATTGACTAGAGCACACTAGCTATGTATTAAACAAAGTTGGTACCGTAATTTCACGAAATGTTCACTGAATGTTCGTCGGTCGTGACCTCGTATGATCTGCTCTTCAGCTTTTTGCTGACTGTAGCTTGTTGCCATATGCGCTTGCCAGATTGAATTGGTTGGATTCTTACTACATCGCCAGGTATAAGAGGTTCTAGAACTCGCCTGTTACTGTGGCGTTGAGCGACTGTTGCGCGTTTGTCTTGCATCCGCTCTACCTCAGAGTCGACGTTTTGGCTGGATGGGCCAAGTCTGGCAGATGTTGTTGGCAGTTGAGTCTTTGTCCTTCGACCCATGAGTCTCTGTACTGGGCTTGTTTGCAGCCCTTCAGTTGGCGTATTACGGAGATTGAGCAGACCTAAGTACGGATCTTCACTTGCGGCCTTTGATTTCCTCAAGAGTTTCTTCGCGATCTTGACCGCAGCTTCTGCAGCACCATTTGCCTTGCTGTTACCAGGGCTAGATGTTTCATGTTTGAAACCCCACTTCTGACTGAAGTATTTGAACTTATCTGAGGTATATTGAGGACCTCCGTCACTGATCACTGTGTCAGGAATGCCGTGTCTCGCGAAGTGGTGTTTCATTTTGGTTACGACGGTCTCTGCAGTTGTTTCTGGAAGGAAATCAATTTCGAAGAAATTGCTGTGATAGTCCACCGTTACCAAATAGTTTCTTCCCTCTATGGAGAACATATCTGTGCCCACTTTTTCCCAGGGGCGAGTGGGAACCGCAGACAGATAGAGAGGTTCAGGAGCCTGTTTGTCGCTGTGTGAGACGCAAATGTCACAG
Source organism: Hanleya hanleyi (assembly GCA_036873755.1). Classification (NCBI taxonomy): domain Eukaryota; kingdom Metazoa; phylum Mollusca; class Polyplacophora; order Lepidopleurida; family Hanleyidae; genus Hanleya; species Hanleya hanleyi. The sequence continues at coordinate 36,907 of JAVTVY010008976.1, forward strand.
GATTCGACGTATTGTCGAATGTCATTAGACATGCCAGGCCAAAAGATCAGTTCTCGAGCTCGGCGTAGGCATGAGTTGGCCTGCATGCACTTTCTGTTTCATTTGAGTACGCATGGCTGCTGGAATCACCACTCTTTCTCCGCGCAGGATGATGCCATCTTGCAGTGTCAGCTCATCGCGGTAGCTGTAGTATGGGGTGAGCAGATGCGGTAGTGACTCCTTGTATTCCGGCCATCCGGCCATGATGGTGGTTTTGAGACAGTTCATGGTCTCCTCACACTGTGTGGCCACGCGTATTTCGTTGAGTCGTCCACTGTTAATAGGACTAAAGGTGAGATTGCTGACATGAACCAAGTCAGTTACTGGTTTCTCTGCCAGTGGGGCTCGCGACAGAGTGTCCGTGACGGGAATAGATTTACCCGGTTTGTAGATCAGGTCAAAGTTATATTCCTGTGTCCGGAGCAGTAAAGCCTGTAGTCTTCTCGGCGCTTTGGACAGAGGCTTAGTCTTGATTGACACAAGTGGTTGATGATCTGTGACGACAGTTACTCGTCGCCCGTAAGTGTAATGATGGAACTTTGCCAGGCCGAAACTCACCGCGAGCATTTCTTTTTCGATCTGGGCGTACCTGGTCTCTGCATCGGTCAACGATCTACTAGCAAAAGCTACAGGTTTGCCTTCTTGGAGTAGGGCCGACCCAAGACCGTAGTCACTTGCATCATTTTCAACAGTAAGTTCTTTGTTGGGGTCATAGAATGCTAGAACAGGTGCATTTGTGACAAGCTCTTTGACCTTCTCAAACGCGTTTTGCTGTGAACTCGACCACACCCATGGCACGTCTTTCTTCGTGAGGTTCTGAAGAGGCTTGATAACGTCTGTGAGATGGGGTAAGAGTTTCGCGAGGTAGTTCACAAAGCCTATGTAGCGTCTGAGTTCCTCTAAGTTTTTCGGAGCAGTCATCTCCGAAACGGCCTTGGCCTTCTCAGGGTCAGAGTGGAGACCGTCTTTCGAAATCTTATGTCCCATAAAGGGGACTTTACTCATTCGCAATTCCAGTTTGTCCTTGTTCAATTGGATGTGTTTTTCCTTGCAGCGTGCTAGGAACATCTCAAGGTTTCGATCATGGTCTTGTAGCGTTTTGCCATGAATAAGCATATCGTCCGCGATACACACGACGCCAGGGAGGCCATCAAGAGCCTCAAGAAGTTTTCTCTGAAAGATTTCAGATGAGACGTTTGTCCCGAAGGGGTCTGGAAGGTTGTCAGCATGCTGGATTCTTTGTCCAGCTCAACGTGCCAATACCCGAATGAGAGGTCGGCCTTTGAGAAGACACGAGATTGACCTAGTTCATGAAGGTTATCCTCGAGTATTGGTAGAGTGTAGTGTTCGCGGAGTAGAGCTTTGTTAAGTTCACGGGGGTCAATACATACCCTCAGGTCACCGGACTTTTTCCTCGCGATCACGATCTGGCTGACCCAGGGCGTTGGTTCGTCTACCGGAGCAATGACGTTCATTTTGGTCAGACGATCCAACTCAGCTTTGCGATTAGGACGGACAGCGATTGGTATGCGTCGAGAAGGTATGACGACAGGATGAACAGTTTCATTAACTTTCAGGTGATGAACGCCGGGAAGTGTTCCGAGATTTCCATCAAAGACTTCTGGAAATTGTCCCGTGAGAGCTACTGCTGCAACTCTGTCCACGTTATCATCGTTGACTGTGATGAGGCCCATTTGTTCGGCCGCCTTGAGTCCGATTAGGGGAGTAAAGTCATCCCTCACCACCACAAATTCAACAGAGTACTTCTTCCTGTTTTTAGGGGTGCGTATAGTTTTCCGACAGACGCCGGCTGGTGAAACTTCAGAGTTGTTCCACATTTTGAGCTTTTTAGTTGTTGGCTCAAGGTAGTCCGCATAGCTAACAGGCAGGATGTTGACTGAGGCTCCAGTGTCAACTTGGAAAACGACATCGGAATCATCCACCAGCATGTGACATTTTATGTCCTTTGTATCTCTCGTAGAGCACGACATTGTGTACTGGCGTTTTCCGCAGCCTTACAAATGTCTAAACATGTCTCCAGAGTTAGATGGCGTTCTTTCAGCAGAGTGGTCTGAGTTGTGGAATCTCTGATTCCAAGCACGATTCTGTCACGTAGTATAGACTCTACACATTGTTCACAGTAATTGCATGACCTTACCAGTGACCTGATGGCGGCATGAAAACTCTCAAAGCTTTCACCATCAGTCTGGTCACGCTTGTTGAAAACATATCTCTCGTATGTTTCGTTCACTTCTCCGACAGCGAATCCATCAAACTTGTCCAGAATTTCCTGCACAGTTCTTTCTGCAGCTGGAGTGTCAAAGTGGAAACCGTTATATACTTTAAGAGCTTCATCTCCCATAGTGTGGAGAAATAAAGCCACCTGATAAGGGAGGGCTTGTCTGCCAAGGTTAGTAATTATGGCATAGTTCTCCCATTTTTGCTTAAACAATTTCCAACTTTCAGCTACATTGGTATCAAGTGTTAATTGATGTGGAGGTCTAATTCCTTGAACCGCGTTGGGACTCCTTGGACCAGAGCGCCATTTAACCTGGTGTTGTGTTGTAACATTATATTCCCACTGCCGGAAGATCTTTTTGGTCCAAGGAGTCCTTCATACTAAAAATTGAAAAGTTATGATTCATAACATTTGAAGTTTTCGTAAGTAGATTAAAGTGACAAAATGGCCTGTTACAGTTGTTCCTATGTCGTGGTGTCCAAGTTTTCTTTTACCGAGTTCGAATCCCAGGAGGGCAACATGTGTGACGTCGACAAGTTATTTCAATCTTTCTCATTTTTGTAAAAAAAAATGCATTCAGTATATCTGAAATAAGATTTTAGGCTATCATTATGAACCAATTAAAAGTAAAATAAATATGGTTTAGCGATAAGACGATACCGTGTGAACATTACGGACCAGTCTAACGTTGGAATCAAACGATCAGTCGCTACCTGTTACAACGGCAATATATTCGCCTAAAATGTGTATTTATTCTCCAATATGTGCATGTAAAATCGACTGCAACGTGGTGAAATAATAACGCCTTGGTACCGAACATATGCGAGACAAGTTGTACATTGCATTGTGATTGACAGATGGAGAGAAGAAATGTAAATTGCCATGAGTCGGCTGGCTGTGGGCAAAAACCCCGACTGCAACGTGGTGAAATAATTACGCCTTGGTACCGAACATATGCGAGACAAGTTGTACATTGCATTGTGATTGACAGATGGAGAGAAGAAATGTAAATTCCCACGAGTCGGCTGGCTGTGGGCAAAAACCCCGCCTTACAATACCATCTCCTTTGGCATGCTTGTTACTTATAAGGTGATCCAGTAAACTTTATCTCACTTTTTGTAAGTTCGGATTAGTTTTTTAATTATTCAACTTTCAAGACAAACGACCGTAAAATAGTACGTTTTAATTTATTTTAGTAAAATAGCTGTAAAATCAAAACCAGGCAAAAATTTAAAAAAAATGAGATAATGTTTACTGGTTCGAATTGTCTTCTATGAAGATATACCATCAAAGTTGAAACAAGACCAGCAGTTTTCATGAAATTTCAATTGAAAAATGGACGCTATTGTTTTCGTTTTAATTTTTTAAATTGGAATATTTTCTACACAGTATCAGCGTCGGTTATACAAATCATATAATTGGAATCCCTATGATGTACGCTTTCATAAAATGTATAGTTTATTATGGTTATCTTGTATATTTATTGATACAGACGACAAATTGTCACGGGAGTGCAAAAACTGCCTCTAAGGGGACAGCTTTCCTTAATGAAAATTTCGGGGGAAAACTTCAATAGCCATCTTACCTTAGTAAGGGTAATAAAATCATTCGTGCGAGACGAAGTGCGTAGTATATATAATAGAGTCAAACACCGCCAGAGCTGTCCTCGGACTACAACGGCCCATATTTAGTCGATCTATTTCTGTCCAGGGCTCTGCAGTGTCCTCGGGCAACAACGTTCTATATTTAAACCGCGCTATTTACCTTTCCTTGATATAGCCGACCTAGAACTCTGCAAGTACGTCGATCAAACACCACAATTTGGGTCGATCGGTACGCCAACGAACACCGCAATCCGGGTCAAGATGGATTGCGGACCACCCGCGTGGTGACACCGCACCCCTCGGTCTATAGATATGGTCCGCTGGGCAGACGACCTCGACGCCGAACACCGCAAACACCCCTCGGCTTATGGACACGGTTCGTTGAACAGATGATAACCTTGAACACTGCAACCCCTCGGGCTATAGACACGGTCCGGTGAGCAAACGCTGAACACCGCGCCTTCGGGCTATAGGTACGTCTCTATCAATAGACGATGACCGCAGCCCTCGGGCTACAGACATGGTCCGGTGAACAGACGACCTTGACGCCGAACACTGCAAACGGCCCTCGGGCCATGGACACGGCCCTATGAATAGACTATCTCGGTCCCGCGTTGACCTCGACCTATTTATGACGTCATTTCGACCTACAACACATAGCACCACACCACCACAACACCACCTGTGCGAAAACCCCTATTTTGTATCTACTCTGCGCCTGGAAACTCAACCGTTAACGATAATCTTCACATGATCAGCGATCTATAATGCTGTACCTTTTTTAGGTCGTCACAAGATACGACCCTGAGCCTAACCTTGTACACTGAGTGAAAAAAATTATATCTATGTCTTCTGAAGTCAAATGGGCAGTCAAGTGTGAAACGAAAATTCTCATTAACTTCTATTGACTATTAGTATGTATATTTATGTGATCGAAAATTTCGGACAACTATAGAATTTTTCAGTATATTGATTATTGAGCATCCAACCTTTGAGCAGGGTTAGCCTATCTCCCTATGTGATGTAACCCACCTCAGAGCCTGTTTTTGCATCTTCCACTTTCAGACCACAGGTGCTTCTATCTACCGTTCTATGTTCCACCCTTAACCCTTTACTATATCGATATAGTATAGGGTTGGGGGTGGAACATAGAACGGTAGATAGAAGCAACTGTGTTTCAGACTTCGGACGAGGAAGAGTCACGTTTGTTCAACGGCGTGTTGTGGGAGATAACTTGATAAGAGACAACGGCAATGAACATCATCAATCCTCATGACATGCCAACAAAAATTGTGTATACAATCTGGAAGTAAAAAAGAAGCCAAATGGCCACAATTACACAAACTTGATGACTAACACGATGCGCTCTATAAGACTTGATTTAGCGATTCTGGATGTGCACCTTACATCTTTGCAAACGACTTGGAATTTCACTTTCTCTTCATGGTGGCAGTCAAATGAAAGGATTCCCCTACAAACTGTACCCGTGCCTTCCTTGATTTTTATATCGACTTGGTGGAGACATTTCTAAATTGATTTTCATAATCGATCCTCTCCACCTCTCTCGTCAACTATCCTGATGACGCTTATAGCATTTGTAGTGGTGGCGTGCATGAGGGCTCGAGTCCTTAATACTTTGAATCTACAGTGGGTTGAGGATCAACATGCATTATTCACAGTGTTTATATAGTGTATTCAATGTATAATTATGTACCTAATGTTTCATAACCTATTTGTCATATACCAGGTAAACGCAGGGAACTACAGATTGCCCTAACGGCATATCATATTCAGACCTACATATCTATAGAAAGAAAACGAGCATTCTCTCTCGACGACTTTACGACAAGAGAGATGATTACATTTCCGACAACGTGAACTATCTCTTTCTTCAAAATAATATTCCAGTGGGACTTACAAAACTTATAAAACAGTGTTATACCACCGAGCACATCTACTCAAAGGTTTTTTTCAAATTTGGCGATACATATCGCATGCTGATAGCAAAATACGAGCATGGCGTGCAAGATATATGGCGTTAGGTTTCGTGATTTGTGTCCAATTCCGCTTAACCCGGGGCTAGAGGCCGTGTGAACCTCAATGATCGTCACGGTGTTCATATGAACAGGCACAGTTAGTCAACGCGTGACTGAGATACATCTTTCTCTAGATAACGACTTTACAACGAAAACCATATGGATTAAGAATACTGGTCAGCGATATGGATTTCATATTTTTGGAACATCATGATGTCTTGCCGGCATCATTGAAAACTGCTGACCGCTTCTCTCTTGCAGTAAACTAGCCTATGTTTATGTATACTATAATTTTTTCTTTAATTTGGTGCTAATGCTGTTAAATAGGTCTTGGGATTATGAAGGCGGAAATTCTCTAATGGACGACGGCTGAATATTGAATGACGGGCTATACGCTTTGTGTTCATGAATAAAAATAACGGCTTCTGAGTCGTCAGAAATGGGGCAGATTAATTAATGGGTGAAATGCATGGCGTTGCTCTCGTGGTTTAATAGTCACTATAATTTTGATTCTATCGGACATACCGCTAATATCTGGCTGCAATTTATGTTCCGAGCGGTAAACATTCCTAGGTGACCTTGGTCATCAAAAGTGCTGCGCCATTCAGCTAGAAAGTTTACTAATGTAAACACTATGTTTCGAATTTCGGTAACCGTTGTCTGGCTTTTGCTATGGAAGGCTGTTGTCGGTATGTATGAATTAGAGTAGAATTAGATCGAAAAGAGTAATTCTAGCTGACAATAATTTTAGTTGCAGCAATACAGATATATATATATATCTATACGAACACATACACTTATCTAAATGTCACCCATGTCCTCATGTATGTGCACTGTTGAAGCGACGTTAAATCATATTCACTCACTCACTCACTCACTCACTCTAAACGTATAATATTTCTCGGACAAATTTACTTGCGGAACTATATTCTATACCCCGATCGTCCATTCCTGATTCTTCGTAAATATCTTCAGTAGTTCTTCATATTTTTAGGGCTACGTCAGCTATGCATCCTGCATCTACTGAATCGAGAACACAGGTTTCACTGTAATAAATTTATTATCAATTTTACAGCAAGTTACCGGTACCTTTGCTGCCAGTAACTTACTATAAAATGTACAGTAGAATGTTACTGTAATTGCTGGCAGTAACTTATTATAAATTTTACAATTGTATATTGCTGTAATTATTACAGTAACTTACTGGCAGCAAATGAAGGTACCAGTAACTTATTGTAAAAAATGCAATAATATTTTGTTACTGTGAATTATTTATCTGGATGCAAACAGATAATCCTGAAAGAAGACAACCATGAATCCTTTCTTATCATGGTTTTCCATGACTAGTTATTGTCAGTTTGTCAAGCAGATAAAACTAACAGCTATTGAAGATGGAATGCACCGCCGCTGTACATACATCTATTTATGTGTCGCAGAGTGTTCGACTATTCCATATATCATATCATAAGCTCCGCACCCACATAAACGATTTTAGATACATCAGCATTATATTCACGTCAATTTGAACCGTTTAAATGAGCACCATAATCAGGTTACATGATACATTCAAAAAGTAAAAATGTCGGAAAAAGGGCCTTTTAACTCCGACACACACGTTGACAACCCCCTTTAACGAAGCTGGCACTGATTTTTTGAATTATATGATTTGATGACTTGGGAAATCTCAATCCTCTTATATTAAATTGTGAAAGCTGTTTTATGTATCGCTGAAGCATTACTTGCCCCATTAAAATTTACTTTAAAAAGATGGCCACAGTTGACGTAACCTTCTAGGAAGCATATACGTCTT
>JAVTVY010008977.1:0-46006 GCA_036873755.1 Hanleya hanleyi
ATAAAAAGAAATATTGGTCAACATTTTTGGGGGCACGGGTGTAGAAAATATGGGCGAGGAACAATGACTGTTTTAGTAGGTCTTATACTAGCTCACTAGTAGATGTTATGTGAACAAATACTACTTGTAAGATGTACACGAGACTATTAAACTTAATGGTTCGTTTATTATGACCTACTCACCAGGAAAGGGGGAGAGGCGGGAAGATTTTACTTTATTGTTTATTTCTATTTTTAGTTGGAAACAATGTATTCTATACGAAACATGTATTGAAACAAACTTAAAAGTGAAATGTTAATTTTAGAGAATAATTTATCGCATGGACTAGCAAAGTTACATACGAAAATAGTGATCAGAGTATACCTCATATATCAACGGCGTATAAAAATGTATTGATTGTTCTTCAAGTTTTGAAGCATGAACAATCTTAGCATAGCAGCATAATTAGCTCTAATCTCTGGTGAAGCATGTGAAATGGGGCAGTCCATGCTTGTCGGCACATTTTGCTAAAATGACTTGTACCGATATCTTATACAATGCATAATGAAAATAATAAATAAACAAATATTCGGAACGGAGGCAGAATTAGAAGTGGGTGGTGATGATAAATGAACTTTCAATTTTAATGAGAGTAAAACTGGATTGCGGTCTTGTACTGTCCAATGATCTTTACAACTATAGAAGCTGACAAAGTGTATGAACTGCATTTTGTGTCAATTTGTTTTTGATTGGTGGATTTTAGCATTCTACTAATTCAAGTTTTGAACAAGATTATTTCATTGAAAGTAGTAGTAAAAGGGCATCTTGTAACCTTTGACGTTTTTGAAGTCACTTCCGGTTCCGGTCACATGGCCAGAAGTGACATTTGACCCCTGTACATGTGCATGATACCAGATAAGATGGTGCGCAGTGGACAAACGTCGCTTTGGGCACATGATCGTAACCGGAAGTGATGTCACAAAGGTCAAAGGCCATGGAGGTAGGTTAAGAGACCTCAAGATGCCCTTTTGGAACCTGGCATTTTCGTGGTTCATTTGCCTACGTCCCCTTTTGGAACCAGAAGGATGTGACATCACAGAAGCCATATGCGAATTTGGAAAAGGTCACAGGCATCTACATGCTCTTACAGAACCTGGGGCATTTCCATGAACCAGCTAACTACGGTATACAAATTCAAATGCCCTTTGGGATACCAGGTCTCTCATTGCACACATGAAAGATGGTCCCCGATGGTATCATCAGCTGTATGTCAAGTTTACTGGCAAGCGAGGAATCCCCTTTTCCACATGTCTTATTTTCACTATAGGAAATGCTTGGCCCAGGCTTCCGCCCTAGAGCAGTGTTGGGTGAGGAATAGGACTGTGCATGTGCAGCTAGAAGTGGAATCCTGTACCGAGAACCAGACGGCCTAGAGACATGGGGATTTTACCTGTATATGGCAAGATTCCGCTGGTAGACGATTCGTCCCCGAGGCCCGCCCCCTTTTGGTCTTTGATATATGTTGGCATTTGTGGGAAGTTGATGCTGGGTCGACATCGGGCCTTACAGACTAGTCTTTGTGTTAAAAGGCCGTCATTTTCATCTGACGACGATACAGCTCACCAATCACGAGTGTACGAGTTGTCACAGCGAAACAGCTCACCAATTACCAATAAACGAGTTGTCAGAGCATTTCCATCATAGCTCTCTAGATTTGTATCTGATACCGCTTATGTCGGTGCTAGGGGCCGTGTGGTCATATCATCCAAGTTGCCACATGAACAGGTACAATAAAAGCGTATCTGAGATCGAAACAAAACGTGTGTCCGTTAGCGTAGTTCCTCTGACTGATCATATTCCCTTCACCCTGGTTGATTTGACCTGTCGCAGTAGAAGTCTGATAGGCCCGAATGAATCTCGTCCAAAGATCAGTTTTAGGAAAAATTGATGATAAAATGTTTAAATTTAAGTCAAACGGGTTCCTCCGGTAGGCTCCGTTGAAACTGGTATTCTCCAGACAGGGCAAAATCAGTCGCTTGGGCAGTTCCTCCAACAACAATTTTCCTTTGTTTGCGCTCATATTTCCGACAGGCACAGAGAAGACTTTGGTTTGCACACGTCGGACAGGGTACTGGACTGGATTTCTCCAAGGCTTTGAGGTGCACCAATTGAACGGCTGGATTCGGTTTCATTTTTCGGATTTTGATGGAGACCTTGTTCAAGAGGTAACGGTCTTGCGTGTTGCATGATTGGGTTGGGTTGGGTCTTTCATCGACTGGATTCCCTACTACATGTTGTGGTTTGGTGATCTAAACGCTCCCTGCTTCTTTGGCTCGGCGTTTCAGTGCTTCTCTGATGGAGACAGCACTGAACGCATCTCCGAGGGCTTGCACTTTCCCAGTTTCAAATGCCAGATGTCGGGTGTCGCTCAATTTTATCAATGGCGAGGGTAGTAATGTCAGTCTGTCTGACGGATAGATAGAGCACGTGGTTAAAGCTCTGCGCTACCTGATCTCCGTAGTCTGTTGTCGACATGAGTGTATTTGCTAAACACGACGACGGCAACCGGTATATCTTGACCTGCATCGATACTCCATCGAAATATGCCTGGGTCGTGCCCATCCATACCACAAGGAGAGAATCTCATCAACTAGATCAAACAGATTTTCAAGACCGGGCGCAAATTGTTAACTTACAAACCGATGAAGAGATAGAATTCCTCAACTGACCTTTGAAACAGTTTCTGAAAACGCGCAAGGTGTTTATACATATACACCTGTGCAAAAGATAATCAACGCCCTATTTTGCAATGGCCATTAAAAGCCCTGATCTGAATCCCCTTGAGCAACATATTGGGTCTCAGAGTGTTAGCTGGGAACCCCGCAATACAGACAAGACCTAATCACTCCATGTGCAATGGGACCGTATTCCAATGATACAGATCAGACGGTTGATTACCAGTAGCAGGAGAACGTCGTCCGCGTAAGAGGAGGGACCAGATACAATCTCAGTAAACTCAGATATAATATCACGGAATATTATATCTGAGTTCAGCCCTATATAAATCCCATGCGAATTTGAAACTACCTTTGTTAGCCAATCATGTGCTAGCTTGTTGAAATCACGCCCACAGTAATTGCACTCGGTACCACGTGGATTAATATATAAACAGTATCGGGGAAACAGGATCCAAATATGGCATAATTTCCAGACATTGCGCGTGGTAAACCGTGAAGATCAAACAGTTTACTTCCGCCGAAAAGTCTGGCTTTGTTAGGGGGTAAAAAATATCAAAAGATTGTGCCGCGCGAAGATGTTAATCTCCGTAAAGTAAACGTCAATCATTGTCAGAGAGAAAAGTCAGAAATTGTCGTGATTGGCGCATTATGGAATCTCGCAGAATATCGGCGAACATTTCGCACGAAGTTTTCATAGCGTTAGGTCTAGATGGTATTCCCCTGATTTACCATCTTGGTTTACCTAGATTGGGACCAGATACTGAAAGGGTACTGTAGCATGAAAATGCACAGGACGATTGTTACTTTGTGATCACCTACATCATTTTTCCCACGATGGATTTGCTGGAACTGATATACTTAATTCGTCAATGAATTTCCCCATTTTCAGTCATTGTCTTGTCATGCTTATAAAGTTCTGATTGATGACAACCGTTGTTGCTGCATTGTGTTTTATAAGGATAGCAGCGTAAGTTGGTTTAGTAGAGTGAGTGAGTGAATAGAATTTAACGTCGCTTTCAACAATATTTCAGCTATATCACGTCGAACCAACTAAGCAACTAATGCTACTTCAAAGAAGAAATCTTTGAAGCAGCATGGAACCAGACACCCTCCATCCACCCTATAAAACACCGAGGACAGTACATAAGACACAGACAGGACGCTTACATGGTGCAATAAAGAAAAGTGATATCACAGTGCTAGACATCACATTATCAAGTTCCTGTTGCTTCTCGGTAAAATGCATTATGTCCAGCTACACATTTTCTAATCGCGTTTTTCACAACTTTACATGCTTACGCAATCCAACTGTTGATAAAATAGGGTGGTGCTTAACTTTTGCGTTAGTGCAGGCACGGCGAAACCAATTTGTGATGGGAGGGGTCACTATCACAACACAATAGGCGAGCGTCCAAGGGCCCCCTAGACTCCGGAAGCTTCAGGGGTTTTACATGACCGTAGACGCGTTCTAGTGTATTTCCGAGTAATAAAACCAGAAATCTTCGCTTGTGCAAACTCTGTTTGTTTTGCCTGTTTTGTTGTTTCTCACAACTTTTTTTTTTCAAATGTTCAGCGCCAAGTAAATTACAACACATATAAGGGAAGTGGGAAGAGGTGGCGACATACTGACAGAGCCACATGACTTCACAGTATAGTCTTCCGGTTAACCTATTCTAAAGCACATACCACGAATCTAACGATTTGTGATATGTGTTGTATCTCCGGTATGCTTTTATTGTACCTGTTCATGTGGCAACTTGGATGATATGACCACACGGCTCCTAGCATCGGCATAAGCGGTATTAGATACAAATCTAGAGAGCTATGATGGAAATGCTCTGACAACTCGTATACTGGTGATTGGTGAGCTGTTTCGCTGTGACAACTCGTACACTGGGTATTGGTGAGCTGTATCGTCGTCAGATGAAAATGACGGCATTTAACACAAAAGACTAGTCTGTAAAGCCCGATGTCCACCCAGCATCAACTTCCCACAATAGACAGGTCCCAGCCAGGAAAAAACTAACATTTTTGGGGGTCAAAGTTTTCTCAGTGGTTCCGTCATCCTTAACTTATGCCCTTTCAATTTCGCTGAGGGGCCACCCTGGATTTGGCCTCAAATCCAATATGGCGGCCAAAATCCAAAATGGCCGCCAATACCCATAGAAGCTCACAATTTCCTGCTCGAAAATCTATTTTTTAACCACAAACTAGTTTTTCTAGTCCTACGTAGGGTATGAATAATTAGTTAATTTTGGAATGATTTGTAATTGGTCTGAAAATTCAATATGGCCGCCAACATCCAAAATGGCGGCCAATGTCCATTGAATCACACATTTTCCTGCCCCAATATGTAGAGATAGACCATCCTTGGTCCGAATGCGTCCTGTGGGGTATCATCTTGTAGCTCTCGGGGTGTAGACCCCGATTTGAGGGATATCCATGTCATCTGTGACGTCATCGGTGACGTCGTCAGTACGAGTAGTAGCGAAAGCGGGCATTTCGGAGGTGCAATGGATTGCGTTTGGAGTAGATGACGGCCTTTTTTCCCCATCCCGTTACCTGTGAGTGTGAGTGTATGCGCGCGTGTGAGTGAGTGATTGAGTGGGATCCGACTTTACTAATGTATCGTCCGTTTTCATCATTTTGCGCATGCGCAGTCTGGCTGTAGTATAGAAAGCAGGCATTTTGGGTATTCGTGGAGGTTTGTTGAGAGATTGAGGGACCATTCCTGGTCAAATGGACCGTGTGGGGTATCCGCATGAAGCTCTCGTGGGTAAGACTGGTTTGTTTTCATTGAAAGTCGCGCCAATCTGCGCATGCGCAGTTGGGGTGTAGTAAGTAAAGTTATCATTTTGGGAGGTGCGTGGGGCCTGTTGAGTGATGAGGGACCATTCTTGGTCCGAATGTCTCGTGTGAGGTGTCAAAGTGAAGCTTTCCTGGTGTAGACCATGACTTGAGGGGTGTCCCTGTCATCTGTGACGTCATTCTTGACGTCATCAGTAGGAGTAGTAGCCAAAGTGGGAATTTTGGGGGTGTGAAGTAAGGTGTTTGGGGTAGAGATGGACCATGTTTGGTCCGAATGGCCCGATTGAGGTGTCCTAGTGAAGCTTTCGTGGGGTAGAGTCAGACTGGCATGTTTTTTGATTGAAAGTCCCGCCAATCTGAACATGCGCAGTTGTGGGGTAGTAAGTAAAGTGGTCATTCTGAAGGTGCGTGGGGATGTGTTTGAGCGATTGAGGGACCATTCTTGGTCCGAATGTGTGGTGTGTCGAAGCAAAGCTTTCATGGTGTGGAACACGACTTGAGGGATATGCGGGTCATCTGTGACGTCATTGCTGACGTCCTCAGTAGGAGTTTTAGCCAAATTGGATATTTTGGCGGTGTGAGGGAAGGTGTTCGGGGTAGAAATGGACCATCCGTGGTCCGAATGCGTCGTGTGAGGTGTCATCTTGTAGCAGCGCCCACCAACGACAAGCTCAATGCTTCAACGCCCTGATGATTTAGCCCTGAAGCCCTGTGCGCCTATACGTAGCTCTACGGTTGTAGTCTGTGATAAGTGCTATTCTGATTCATGGTTAGTCTAAAAGTAGAGCAACAACAACAACATCATCAAATATTACAGGTCAATCCTTTTATTATCCCCTCCATCACAGCACACCCACGCTAAAGGAACCACTATGGGTGTGTTTACAATTCACTTATGCTATTTCCCGTGTATTCAGAAGTTCATTGTTTTGATCTCAGAATGATGAGGGACACGAGTTAATCCTAATATGTACAGACACCACCACACACCGCACCACACCCGCACCCTGGTGTACCCTATTCTCTAATGACTATAGTGTACAGGGTGCACCACAGGTACGTGCACATGCGTGCGATGACATCACTTCCGAGCTCTGAGCTCCACAAGCTTTGAGCTCCAAGAGCTCCGATCCAAGAACTCTGCCACATGGGAGCTACCACCACCACCGGGCGTTGACGCCTGACGCCTGTGGTGTGTGGTAGTGTGTGGTGGTGGTAGAACTGGTGTGTGGTGGTGGTAATAGTGATGTGTGGTGGTGTCTGTACATATAGGGATTAACTCGTGTCCCTCATCATTCTGAGATCAGAACAATAAACTTCTGAATACACAGACAATAGCATAAGTTAATTGTAAACACACCCATAGTGGTTCCCTTAGCGTGGATGTGCTGTGATGGAGGGGATAATGAAAGGATTGACCTGTAATCTTTGATGTTGTTGTTGTTCTACTTTTGAACTAACTAATCAGAATAGTACTTATTACGGACTACACCCGTACGTATATGCGCGCAGGGCTTCAGGGCTAATTCACCAGGGTGTGGAAGCATTGAGCTTGTCGTTGGTGGGTGTTGCTACAAGATGGCACCTCACACGACGCATTCGGACCACGGATGGTCCATTTCTACCCCGAACATCTTCCCTCACACCGCCAAATATCCAATTTGGCTACAACTCCTACTGAGGACGTCAGCAATGACGTCACAGATGACCCGCATATCCCTCAAGTCGTGTTCCACACCATGAAAGCTTTGCTTCGACACACCACACGACGCATTCGGACCACGGATGGTCCATTTCTACCCAAACACCATCCTTCACACCCCAAAAATATCCACTTTGGCTACAAGTAAGTCAGTAATGACGTCACAGATGACCCGGATATCCTTCAAGTCGTGGTCCACACCATGAAAGCTTTGCTTTGACACCTCACACGACGCATTCGTACCAAGAATGTTCCTCAATCGCTCAAACAGATCCCCACGCACCTCCGGAATGACCACTTTACTTACTACACCACAACTGCGCATGTTCAGATTGGCATTCAGACATCTTCTTTCAATAAAAAACTTGCCAGTCTGACTCTATCCCACGAAATCTTCACTATGACATCCCAACCAAGCCATTTGGACCAACCTGGTCTCTCTCTACCCCAAACACCTTACTTCACACCCCCAAAATTCCCACTTTGGCTACTACTCCTACTGATGACGTCAAGAATGACGACACAGATGACAGGGACACCCCTCAAGTCATGGTTTACACCACGAAAGCTTCACTTTGACACCTCACACGAGGCATTCGTACCAAGAACCGTCCCTCGCCACTCAACAGACCCCCACACACCTCCCAAAATGACCACTTACTTACTACACCCCAACTGCGCATGCGCAGATTGGCGCGACTTCCAATGAAAACAAGCCAGTCTGACCCACGAGAGCTTCACACTGATACCCCACACGGTCCATTTGACCAGTGATGGTCCCTCAATCACTCAACAAACCTCCACGAATCCCCAAAATGCCTACTTTCTATACTACGACCAGACTGCGCATGTGCAAAATGATGAAAACAGACGATACATTAGACCAGTCTGACTCACTCACACACACGCGCGCATACACTCACAGGTAACTCTATCGGGTAGCTGGATGGGAAAAAGGCCGTCATCTACTTCAAACGCACTCCATTGCACCTCCGAAACTTCTGCTTTCTCTACTGATTACGCCACCGATGGCGTCACAGATGACATGGAAGAACCTCAAGTCGTGGCTACACCCCGAGAGCTACAACATGACACCCCACACGACACATTCGGACCAAGGATGGTCCATCTTTACCCCAAACACACCCACACGCACCCCCAAAATGCCCGCTTTCACTACTACTTGTACTGATAACGTCACCGATGACGTCACAGATGATATGGATATCCCTCAAATCGGGATCTACACCCCGAGAGCTACAAGATGACACCCCACAGGACGCATTCGGACCAAGGATGGTCCATCTCTACATATTAGGGCAGGAAAATGTGTGATTCAATGGACATTGGCCGCCATTTTGGATTTTGGCGGCCATATTGAATTTTCAGACCAATTACAAATCATTCCAAAATTAACTAATCATTTATACCCTACGTAGGACTAGAAACAAACCTAGTTTGTGGTTAGAAAATTATTTTCGAGCAGGAAATTGGCGGCCATTTTGGATTTTGGCCGCCATATTGGATTTGAGGCCAAATCCAGGATGGCCCCTCAGCGAAATTGAAAGGGCATAAGTTAAGGATGACGGAACCACTGAGAAAACTTTGATCCCAAAAAATGTTAGTTTTTTCTTGGCTGGGACCTGTCTACAAATGCCAACATATATCAAAGACCAAAAGGTCTGTACAGGGGGCGGGCCTCGGGGACGAAACGTCCACCAGCAGAATCTCGCCATATACAGTAAATGATCATGTTCGGAAGTATAAATAATTTAAATATTAAATATCATTTCAATCAAAATACAAGCGTCTAGTCCGTCATTCAATATTCAGCTGTCGTCCATTAAAGAAAATCCGCGTCCATAATCCAAAGACCTAATTCATATAACAGCATTATCACCAAATTCAAAAATTCATAGTATACATACTAATGCAAGAGAGAAGAGTCAATAGTTCCAAAAATATCAAATCCTTATCGGATCAATATTCTTCATCCATATAATTTTCGTTGTAAAGGCGTTATCTATAATGTGATGTATGTCACGCTTTGATTGCGTCTGTTCATATGAACACCCTGAGCATCTTAAAATACATGGGTTCATACGGCACCTAGCCCCCGGTCATGCGGAATTAAACAAAAGTTACGTAACGCCATCAATCTTGCACCCTACGCTCGTATTTTGCTATCATCATGCGATATGTATCGCCAAATTTGAGAAACTTTCACTGAAGCTCTTGGTGCATGGTATAGCTCTGTTTTAAAAGATTCTGCAATAACGTACACAGATTTTTTTCTACTACATGTTAGGGAGTTGAACAGAGTTCACCACATGAAAGCTCATTTTTTTCTTGTTCCCCTCATGCTTACTGGGAAGTAAAATCTACCATAAACACAGATATAAGTTTTTCACTTTATCGTTTTTTTTTCTTTCCCCGTCTTGTTTTTGTTTGGTTATGTGTCGTGCGCGTTTTTTTCTGAAAATATTGAGGGGGAGCCTGTTCCACCGTCCCTGAAGTGTATATATTTATACATACATGTACATTAAAACAGAGAAACATATACGTATACGTAAATTACCCGTTTAAGAGAGAGAGGAGAGAGAGAGAGAGAGAGAGAGAGAGAGAGAAACAAACTAAATCAGACATTGATTGATTGACTGTTTCCCTGGTGAAATAAATATACTTTTTAAATCAAGAACACTCACTTCTGTGATACTCTCACTATGCTTCTTCCGGTCTTTTACCTAGTATTGATAAATACAGAATCTTACAAAGAAAACTTTAAATAATTTCCACCTCTTTTCAAATTAATAAAAAGAATTTTTATCCAATGCTATTTGTTTTCCTATTCTAAAATGTTTGCCGATATATTGAAATATTATTTCAATCGGGCAGCCACAATCTGGCCTACCCAGAAGACACGCACGAGTCAGCTCCCCATCAAAGTAACCAAGCACAACGAAGCCCAGTCCCGGACCGTCTCCATTACTGTCCAGAAGTGTCTTTGAAGTAACTTTGAAGTAACCATAGTGTCGCCATATTTTAACCTGGAAGTGCAACGCTCAGAGTCAGAAGTGTGCTTGCAGTGTGGGTATTGTTTTGTGGCAATGCCATTGAAGTCACAATGAAGTCACTTGGAAGTACTCTTGAAGAGTGCCTCAAATATGTTAATAGGGTACTGCAAAGGCACTTCATCCACCCTTCCACAGAAGGGTAACCTTCAAAGGCACTTCTGAAGTGCTCTTGAAGTACCTAATTAGAATATATGAGGCACTTGCAATGTCCTTATATGGCAATACACTTCATCCACTCTTCTGCAGAAGTGCTCTTGAAGTACCTTATTAGTATCATAGCAAATCCGTTTAATGAAAGATATGTAGCCACGAGATATTTACTTTCCCGGAAAAGAAGACACAAATATATATTTGAGCACAGAACGTTTTATTTAGAGAAAGCACTGGGAGTGAGACAAAACAGTACATCATAAAATATTTACAATAAACCTGGTGGTTCTTAACAAGAAACGTGTAGTTTATATAACCGCTAGCACAAATCCTTGAGACAACATACAGCACAGTACTATGTATGTATTTACATGCAGTCTTTGGTATGGGAATTTATTGCAGTATTAGTATTATTATTCAAGGGTGACAGTCTTCTTATACAACTTGAACTTGAAGCAGCAGATCTTTCGAAGGATAGTTTGATTCAGTTGCTCTGAGGTCCACTTGGATGTAATCCAACCTTTGCTGAAACCCACCAGTCTGAATTGTGGACGTTTTGGCCTCTTGCGAGAAATACATGCATATAATTAAAACCTGATCAGTTGTATATATGGTTCCGTATGGCATGCAATCCAGTTCTTTTTTTTTGATACAGTCAAAATGATTGAATAGGTTGACTACCATAAAGCGTAAAAAATGAAACACATCCGTACGATTTACAAAAGATTGATAAAGATGTCTATTATCCTTTCTTTAGTACTCCATGATATACAACAAGGGAGATAAACAGTTTGTGTGACGTTCTAAGCAATATACACTATGAAGATATCAACCACACATCAACCATACCTAGGTGTGCAAATTAAAGTTCCTGTCAGTCGAGTGGCTGGTTGAAGTGAGTCGAGTTCCTTGTAGCAGCTGTATTCTGGAATATTAAATTATACAATGTAAGAAGCCATTAGAATTGAAGTGAAACAATCATATGAATTTTTATAATTTGTCATTGTTAATTTCTGGTTCGACTAAATATTTATACAGGTTTTCAAATAACAAATAAATGCTTATTAACTATAAATTGTATTCTTAAATTTTTGAAATGAAATGAAATGTTCTCATTTCTCAAGATGTGGGTAGAAATGTGCAATTGAAGCGTGTAAAGATCCTTAGCTTTGGTATATGAATAGTGCAATCAACAGACAAGCCTGTTATAATGATTGAAAGTCTATTCATAATTGACTATACTTTTTCAGATTACAGCTAAAAATAGGTTATGCTAACATTTTATTATCAATATATTTTAAAACGTAATTCATTTTGTCAAAAATTTGGTATGGAAATATTCTCTAATCTTCTGGAAGGAACAAAAATCAATCAATTTTATAAATCAATAAACAGTTCAAAACAACAAGAGGATTTATTTGGAGCTACCAGTTGGGGAACCAGTTAAATCCCCCTGTTTTGACATGAACAGGAAGCTGTCGTCCATTAAAGAAAATCCGCGTCCATAATCCAAAGACCTAATTCATATAACAGCATTATCACCAAATTCAAAAATTCATAGTATACATACTAATGCAAGAGAGAAGAGTCAATAGTTCCAAAAATATCAAATCCTTATCGGATCAATATTCTTCATCCATATAATTTTCGTTGTAAAGGCGTTATCTATAATGTGATGTATGTCACGCTTTGATTGCGTCTGTTCATATGAACACCCTGAGCATCTTAAAAAATGAAACACATCCGTACGATTTACAAAAGATTGATAAAGATGTCTATTATCCTTTCTTTAGTACTCCATGATATACAACAAGGGAGATAAACAGTTTGTGTGACGTTCTAAGCAATATACACTATGAAGATATCAACCACACATCAACCATACCTAGGTGTGCAAATTAAAGTTCCTGTCAGTCGAGTGGCTGGTTGAAGTGAGTCGAGTTCCTTGTAGCAGCTGTATTCTGGAATATTAAATTATACAATGTAAGAAGCCATTAGAATTGAAGTGAAACAATCATATGAATTTTTATAATTTGTCATTGTTAATTTCTGGTTCGACTAAATATTTATACAGGTTTTCAAATAACAAATAAATGCTTATTAACTATAAATTGTATTCTTAAATTTTTGAAATGAAATGAAATGTTCTCATTTCTCAAGATGTGGGTAGAAATGTGCAATTGAAGCGTGTAAAGATCCTTAGCTTTGGTATATGAATAGTGCAATCAACAGACAAGCCTGTTATAATGATTGAAAGTCTATTCATAATTGACTATACTTTTTCAGATTACAGCTAAAAATAGGTTATGCTAACATTTTATTATCAATATATTTTAAAACGTAATTCATTTTGTCAAAAATTTGGTATGGAAATATTCTCTAATCTTCTGGAAGGAACAAAAATCAATCAATTTTATAAATCAATAAACAGTTCAAAACAACAAGAGGATTTATTTGGAGCTACCAGTTGGGGAACCAGTTAAATCCCCCTGTTTTGACATGAACAGGAAGTATACAAGCAGTTGTGTGATAAAAATATCTCACCCTCAGGGAATTTCCACCAGGAGTGCATGCCAATCTTCATATGAGGTCCCCAAGCCTGGGGTTTCCAAGCTGACAATCCACACATTCATGACAATCCACACTGCCTTGATGAACCTGGGTAGATCTGAAAGTGATATTGAGACAGAGATATGAATATTTCTTTGTGAAAGCCATGCAAAATGACCCGTTAAATTTGACTGCAAATTATTATTATTATTATTACAAACAGTCCATGTAGCAATATTTATTGAGGCCATTTTTTAATATGACAAGTGTGTCAAGGGAAACTTGTTGATAATAATAGTTGATACTCATGGTGGGTCTCTTACTGTTCAGCTCAGTTCTTTGCTTATTAAGCTATGAAAAAAAGAAAAATTATAGTTATATTTATAATTTACTTACCATACGATTACCTGTACTCGTCACCATCTGCAATACAGTTCTTTAAACCTCCATACTTCTAGCTTAACATGAACAAATCCACCTGATTTTTGCACTTGAGGTCAGCCATTTTTGTTTTAAGATGATGGTGGCGCCCCTGGTGGTCAATTAAATTTTGAAGGGCAGATAAAGACTATCAGAAACAGAAATTATATATATATTATATTTAAACAATTGATAATGATGGAGAGGATAATATAAAGTATTCTTCAATGGACATTTTTTGTTGCCGACATTATGTTAGAACTGATTCTTTTAAAAATATTTTCCCATTTTGTCCAATTTTACTATAAAATCATGGATTTGGACTGATTATAAAATCTGAATTCAACAAGATTTCTTATCTAATACGATACTATTTTGAACCATTGGTATTATTAATATATCTATTTTATTCAATTGGAAACTCATGGTACAGATCACTGTCAAAGATCAAAAAAAGTGTTCACATGCAGTTCTGAGTAATATGTCAGTAACCACATGTGAATATTTTACACAGTTGCAGCTATTTCGAATTGTGAAGTACAAATCTAATGTTTAGTGGTTTCATGAAAATGAGATTTGATGTCACTGAGTGAAATCAAATCAGCCAACTTTAAGCAGGGATATTCCCAGAGCTAATTAAGATCATTGAAACTTGTATACATGTAGTTCTATAACTACAATAATGTTATGTAATGTTATGTTACTGTAACAGTCTGTGAGAAAATTCCAATAATTTAGAAATCCTATTGGATTGAATCTTATAGAATTTTTCCGAATCTTACAGGATTTTTTAGAATCTTGTAGGATTTTTATACGCCCGCCAAAAGGCGTACCAAAATGAAGGTCGAGGTCAGAGGTCGAAGGTCACTGGCCTGAAAAACAGGAAATCACTGAAGTGTTTGTGTCCGGTCTATATCTGTGAACTTTTTCTATCCACAGTCGCAATTTTTGTGAGTGATACGCTAGGTGGAGACGATGTGTCGCGTACCAAAATGGAGGTCGAGGTCAGAGGTCAAAGGTCATTGTTGCCTAAAATCAGGAAATCATTGATCATTGACAGCTTTCCATCTACAGTTCTAATGTTTGGTGAGTGGATGCCCTAGGGGGGGAACGATGTGTTGCATACCGAATGTAGGTCGAGGTCAGAGGTCAAAGATCAGTGTGACCGAAAAATCAGGAAATCATTAAAAATTTCTAATTTTTTGTGAGTGGATTCAATAGGGGGAAATGAAGCGTCACATACAAACAAATTAGGTCACGGTCGAAGGTCAAAGGTCACTGTGACCCCAAAATCAGGAAATTATTGAAAATAACATTTTTTGTGTCAGTTGGTACATTAGAGGGACACGATGTGTCACCTACCAAAATGCAAGTCTAGGTCAAAGGTCAAGGTCACTGTGACCCCAAAATTGTGAATTGTTAAAAATCTTGATTTTTTTTTAGTCCATTGAGAAATCACGGGAGCTGTTTTGTCATGTACCAAAATTTAGATCCAGGTCAATAGTCAAGGTCACTATGACCCCGGAATCAAGGTCAAAGGTCATTGTGACCGAAAAATCAGGAAATCATTAAAAATTGCTAAGTTTTTGTGAGTGGATTCAATAGGGGGAAATGAAGTACCGTATACCAAAAATTAGGCCAAGGTCGAAGGTCAAAGGTCACTGTGACCCCAAAATCAGAAATTATTAAAAATAACATTTTATTTGTGTCAGTAGATACATTAGGGGGACACGATGTGTCACATACCAAAATGTAGGTCAAGGTCAAAGGTCAAGGTCACTGTGACCCCAAAAGCGTGAAATTGTTAAAAATCATGATTTTTTGTGTCCATTGAGGAATTACGGGGAGACGGTTTGTCATGTACCAAAATTTAGGTCAAGGTCAATAGTCAAGGTCACTGTGACCCCAGAATCAAGAAATCTTTAAAAATTACTTTTTTTGTGTGTCAGTAGATACATCAGGGGCGCATGATGTTTTACGTACCAAAATGTAGGTCAAGGCTGAACGTCAAGGTCACTGTGCCCTTCAAAATCATGAAATTCATCAAAATCAGTATTTTTTTGTCCATTGATCGTGTAATGCGATGTTGCGTTCTGTCCGTTCATCCATTGATAACATTTGTTGTTCATGCGATATCTCTAGTTTCAAGGTATGGATTGGTACCAAACTTTGAGTATACCTAACTCGCATGGCAAAGAGGAGCCATCCATTTTGAGATCAATATGTCAAAGGTCAAGGTCACAGTCCCCCAAAACTGAATCTACATGTATATAGCATTTGTTCTGTGGAGTTATCTCCCATGTTTGAAACAGCTACATTTAGTTAAACTGTTGTGAAATAAAAAACATACATTTACTAATTTAATTGTGAGAAGGGTCCTTTATGAACGTCACACCTGTTTAATCCATTTGCAAGAAAACTACTATTTTCTTGCATTGTCGATTTCAGTTTGAGATATGTGAGCTCTCGGCTCTTGTTTCGAGGTCAGTTACCAAGAGTTAAGCCCATTTTATTTTATCATTCAATAGTATAAGATGTGATATATGTTACATTCTCAGCAACACAAAATCGTAGACCTTTCTCTGGATTGCTAGCTACCAATTGGAATCAAGGCTAATAAACAACCTTGTAATTTGGACCAGTGGAATTTCAGATATACGGGCGTATATTGAAGCCCCTTGGGCTCTTGTTCAGAATCTTATAGGATTTTTTAGTCTTATAGGATTTTTCAGAATCTTATAGGATTTTTCAAAATCTTATAAGATCCTATAAGATATTTTTTTCAAGGGGAAGTCCCCCAAGTTATGCTATAAAACTGACAAAGTCCAAGAAGTTGGTCTTTGATATATGTTGGCATTTGTGGGAAGTTGATGCTGGGTCGACATCGGGCCTTACAGACTAGTCTTTTGTATTAATTGCCGTCATTTTTACATCTGACGACGATACAGCTCACCAATCTCCAATGTACGAGTTGTCACAGCGAAACAGCTCACCAATTACCAGTATATGAGTTGTCAGAGCATTTCCATCATAGCTCTCTAGATTTGTATCTAATACCGCTTATGCCGGTGCTAGGGGCCGTGTGGTCATATCATTCAAGTTGCCACATGAACAGGTACAATAAAAGCGTACCTGAGATACAACACATATCACGAATCGTTAGATTCTTGGTATGTGCTTTAGAATAGGTTTACCAGAAGACTATTCTGTGAAGTCATGTGACGCAGTCAGTATGTCGGCACCTCTTCCCACTTCCCTTATATGTGTTGTAATTTGAGGAGTACATTAGATTGTGCTGAACAATAACTATTAAAGTCTCAGTAGTGTCCCTGAAGTCCCCCACGTTTTGCTGAAGAATTGACAAATCCATGAAGTGTCTTTGAGGAGTACCTTGGATTATGCCGAACAATAACCAAGTCTCAGAAGTGTCTCTGAAGTCCCTCATTTTTTGCTATGAAATTGACAAAGCCCATGAAGTGTCTTTGAGGAGTCCCTTGGCTACTGCCTTTTGCTAAAGAAGTACCTGTGAAGTGTGCCAGTATATTTCTCCGTTGTTGAAGTGCCTTTTCAGTGTACTCTTCAGAGGCACACTTCACAGATAGATAATTTATTTGCATATTTATGCCCGAGGGCTAAAAGCAATACAATACAAACATATAAGAC
This sequence comes from Hanleya hanleyi, assembly GCA_036873755.1. Classification (NCBI taxonomy): domain Eukaryota; kingdom Metazoa; phylum Mollusca; class Polyplacophora; order Lepidopleurida; family Hanleyidae; genus Hanleya; species Hanleya hanleyi. The sequence continues at coordinate 17,085 of JAVTVY010008977.1, forward strand.
ACAAGTATACCTTGAAAATCTCTACAGTTACATTTCAAGACATAGATACAAATGCAGAAGATTTGTATGGTTATACTAGACCAGTAATCTAACATTACGCAGTAGTAGGCATATGGCCATGTTTAGTCGACAGAAGAGATGTATTAGGCTAACACCCCAAAGACTCATTACGTCATAATTGAGAAGCATTCATAAATAAATTTTGCCACAGAAGTTACAATGGGTTGCGAAATCGCAGACATTAACCAAATAAACATGTCATTTGTGTTGTCCACTACATCGGGGATCATATTGGCAATGCTGTCAAACAGGGCTACTCTCTGTATCTTAAAACGAGAACATTTGAGTAGGAAGTGTGTTTCATCTTCAACTACCTGACAAGTGGCACATAGCCGTTGTTCCGGCGGGGTATTATTGTACCTTCCCTTTTCAATCTGTAGTTTATGTGCACTCACTCTGAAACGAGTTAGTGCCAAACGGTGATGTCTATTAGGTATTGAAAAGATGGCATATTCTGCTTTTAATTCCTTTTTAAATAGACAGTAAGATTGCAACTTACTGAATTTTGCAATTTGCTCTTTCCACCCCTCGGCAAATATGGATACTAATTTCTCTTTAATAAATCGCAAAGCTGATCTAGGGAAACAGCAGCCTTGATTCTCCCAGATATACAGACAACCAGTGTCAGAGAGTGTTCTCTTGATAAAACTAACCCAGTTGGAGCAGTTGAGCTTTCTATCTGCATCAACTTGCTCCAAGTAGGCTTTATACACCAATGATGTATGGTTGGACGATACAATATGCATAAAGCATGAAGTGTGGCACTTCAGGACAGCTTGTACACCAGCCATACCCTACAATTTCCAATTAAACGCAACATAAAAAGAGCGGTGGAAAACGATACCGGCGCACTGACGAGAAGTGCGGATCAGCAGCCATGAACACTTTATCACATGCCGCCAACCCACTGTGTATCAAAGCGAAGATCTTCGAAGGGAATCACTGCAAGGTAGTTTTTCGACGTGAAGTTGAAGCCTGTAGTGAAATCCACAGTGGGTTAATACCACGAAACGCCCGAAGACAGAACGACGCCGAGGCGAGACTTAACACATTGTGAAGCGGCAAGGTTGTGGTCGAGTTTGTTGAATTTGTGGATCCTCTCCAACCAGATGAAACGGATATAAAGATTCTGCACAGGAATCGGTTGTCAGTCTGTGCTCAGACATAGACAGACGGCGACTGTCACTAACACTCCAAGTTAAACAAGAGCCGAAGGGCTTCAATATACGCCCGTACACCTAGAATTACACTGGTCCAAATTTCAAGGCTGTTTAATTGCCTTGGTCCCAATTGGTAGCTAGCAATCCAGAGAAAGGTCTCAGATTTTGTGCTTACGAGAACGTAACATTTATGAAACCTTATATTGAATGATAAACTGAAAGGGGCTCAACTCTTGGTAACTAGCTGACCTTGAAACAAGAGCCGAGAGCTCACATATCCCACAATGAAATCGACAATAGTGAAACACAAGAAAATATTAATTTTCCTTCAAATAGATTCCCTTCAGGTGAGAAAATTTTTCATGAAGGCAAAAAAATGTAAAAACGTGAAGTAAACCTTTGTTCTTGAGTTAATAAACGAATATGAAGCTCAGAAAGGTCCCCTCTCCCAGTTAAAACAGTAAATGCATGGTTTTTATTTCAAAGCAGGACAAACTCCACAGGGCAAATGCCATATACATATAGGGGAGACAACTCTGAATAGTCCAACCCAGCAATAGTCAGTTAAACTGGATTCAGTTTTGGGGGACTGTGACCTTGACCTTTGATCTACTGACCTAAAAATGAATAAGGTACCGGATATACCTACTCTTTGGTAACAATCCATACCTTGTAACTGAAGATATCGCACGGACAACATATGTTAATGGATGGATAGATGGACAGAACTCACCATCGTCTTCGATGGGCGTATAAAATGTGACTTTTAATGAATTCCTGATTTTGGGGTGACTTGGACTTCTGGTACGCGACCCATCGTCTCCCCTTAATGTATCCACAGACACACAAAATCATGATTTTTAAGAATTTCAGGATCTGGGGTCATCGTGACCTCGACCTTTGAACTTGACATATATTTTGATACTTGAGACATCATGTCCCCCTAATGTATCTACTGGCACAAAAAAATATACTTTTAATGATTTCTTGAGTTTAGGGTCACAGTGACCTTTGACGACCTAATTTTTGGTATGCAAATCATCTTTTCCCCCTACTGAATTCACTCGCAAAAGATTAGCAATTTTCAATAATTTTCTGATTTTTAGGCCACACTGACCTTTTCACCTCTGATCTTGACCTACAATTGGTATCTGACACATCGGCCCCTCTAGGGTATCCACTCACCAAATATTGGAACGGTAGATATAAAACTGTCAATGATCAATGAATCCCTGTTTTTAGGACACAGTGACCTTTGACCCCGACCACAATTCCGGTACGCGACACATCGTCCCCACAACTCACAAATTGCAACTGTGGATATAAAGCGGTCACAGATATAGACCGGACACCAACGGTTCAGTGATTTCCTGCTTTTTAGGCCAGTGACATTTGACCTCTGACCTTGACCTCCATTTTGGTACAGGACATATCCTCTCTCCTCACGGTATCCACTCACCAAAAATTGGAACTAGAGATGGACAACTGTTCCAGACCGGACACAGGAGACTGACAGACGGACGGAAACCGCCATCATATAATACGCCCGCCCAAGAACCAGAGGATGCTGTGATCACTGTCTTAGCCCTCCTGGGCATGTGATACAGGAGTGTCTTACGTCGTGGTGAACCTCATCTTGCTACTCAACCAACTTAGAACCACGGACTATCAACCCTTGAGGCAGGTCAGATGGCATTGGAGACACGGTACTCTAACAATGCTCGCCAACCCGGTCACGAACCGACCGACTGCCAATCCAACTGCCAATATATTTGTCTATTGGGTCATATGACTTTTTGTCAGTTCGCCGGTATCGTTATCCACCACCCTTTTAATGTTTTGTTGAATGGACCCCAAACGAACTTCAGGCAGTGGACCCCCTGGCATGATCTCTTCAACTGTCTCAATTTTGGTCAGGCTGGGTCAGGCAAGATGCATTTCGTCCAGAAGCTAATTCGACACGCGAATAGCATGAGTACTCCACCCATCATCCGGGTTGTGTGGTATACGGAGAAAGGCAGGTGACATATGCGACACCTTTGTGGAAGGGCTACCCGTCCTGGCTGTATCGGTCATCATCGATCATGTTATGGTGGAAGCTGATGCCCATGCAGTCATTATCGGCGGCTCAGCGTCATCTATATCATATAAATTATGTTTAGTAAAAAACTAAAAAGAACATCATTTTGAATGCCCACTACCTGGTGGTCATTAAAAACACCGGAGACATCTCTCAGCTGACATATGGCGAGATAAATGTATCCTGGCCGTTTACTTGGGAAGCCTTTGGATATGCATTGGGTAGATGCTCATCCATCTGAAGCAAACGTTCCGTGTGCTGAAGACAGCCCCATCTGACTTTATCCGAACGATTGTGCGGAATTTAAGCGATTAAGAGCAACAGTTCCATCGGTACATCATGTTTATGCGTGAACACAAGATATACCCTACTAGACCAACCCCATCATCAATCAGGCAAGCACCACAACTCGTCCCACAGCCGCCGTTACCAGGCGTACCACCATCAGCCCCACAGTGGGTCACAGACGAAGTCATGAAAAGCCTACCCACCTCGTTCCAGAGGAGGGATAGCTTGTTCCTGAAGCTACATGAATTGAAAGACAATCCTACCATGTCCTGGAACGAGCAAGGTGAACTCCTGATTCAGAACCGAGTTGTCTCCATCACCCACATGTTGGATTTGGTAAATGATATGATGCGTCAACACAGATCACAGGCCCCTAAAGGATGGCAGGCTTTTGCACAAGGGTTGAAAGTCATACACGTCCAACAAGAAATGGTGGGGATTCCCCACGGTTTGACCTGGATGCAGCAGCACCAGCAGACGCCCGGGACACAGCCCCAGACCCCACTTAGATCAAGATCTGTGACATGCCAGTCACGACGCTAACCCCAGACTCCTCAGGCTTGCGAGACCTATTAATACCAGGGAGTGACGAGGGAGCCTCAGTCACCATGATTTATCTCACACTGTCTATTAAATAGCACAGCCGAGCTGTTCCCAGACATCTCAGCCCATTAGGTCATGCAGCTGCCGCTCCCAGTATGGTATGAAGTCCTGTTCGAGAGCAATTACAAGCGTCTGGTCCGTCATTCATAATTCATCCGTCGTCCATCAAAGAATATCCGCGTCCATAATCCAGACCGTTTCCATATTCCATATAACAGCATTAGCACCAAATTCTGAAAGACAATACATAAACATAGGCTAGTTTCTTGCCAATGCCCATCGTAATATGCATCTCTTGACATTCATCTATAAAAGCAGCCCTCAGGCTAACTGACAAATGTGCACAGTCGACATCCAGCCATCAACTTTACTCATACTTGTCCCAAGTGGCATCAGATATGATGTGGCACTAGAAAAAGTTGCATACTGGGGAGTTGGAAAGAGCCCACTGAGCCAGACTGATGCAGAGACTGCCGACAACCTACCACTCTGAGAGCTCGTCCGCTGATGATCAGGCTACATTCCAGGGAAATCTGAGTGAAGAACCCACCTATTGGGACTATATTGTGGATGAGGCTGTTAATACCCCTGCTGAGAGGATCAAGGATGCTGGGCAGGATAACTTACAAGAAGCAAACATCTACCTGTGCCTCCACATCCGGAAACGGTCAGGACTCCCTATGAAAATTATAGATTGTTTCCACTGGAAATGAGAGATCCTACGCACTGAGCCATCACGAAGACCAACCCCCACTTGGAAGAGGATATGGGGTTACCACCCATAGAGACTCTAAAAAATGTGGTCAATAAATAGTACTGCAATATGGTGAATGAAATTGGGTTAATTCTGCACTTTGAGGTAAAAGCAATAAACTTGGCACATTTATGGTACTCGACTGGCTGATTAAAATTTGCTATAGGCCCACTTGAAATTATTCCAAGATGGCCACCAAATTCAAGATTGCTGCCATTGTAATGTAGAAATCAGGTCATTTTGGACACCCCCAATTTTTTTCTTAATCCAACGGCTAGGGAGTTGAAACTCTCTATGACATATCTTGGACTTCAGTGTTATAGGAAAATGTAATAAGTTCCAAGATGGCTGCCTTAATGACGTCACAGTGACATCATATAAAATACTCCATTGTGGGTCGATTTTTCAGTCAGATTTTTGAAATTTTCTTTTTATACCTTTTTCTCCAGAAAAACTACAAAATAAAATAGGAAATAATTATTTGATGTGAATTAAAATAATTGTGAGCACTTTCATGCGTGTTAGGTCCACGGACTACATTTTGAAAAACATTTATTCATCCAAGTTAGACGGATATCAAAAATGAGTTGCTTCGGCCCGAATTTCACCGAGTTGTGCCTCTTTTGGATTTAATAATATATGATTTTGCAATTTCAATGGGCATATGATCTATAACTAGATGAATCAGTTTCCAACATGTTGTCACTCTATATACCTAATCCGGTTCTGCAGATATTGTGCTAATAAAATGATGGACGTACAGGACTACGGCAATACACCAAGGCCATAATTGCCTGAGAGGTACAAAATTGACAACTGAAACTTTACAGCCTATGATATTGGGGCCATTTTGAGCCTATTTGCATACCCTTCCAAACAGAAGATCACGAGAAGATTCAAAATGGAGGTCATAAGAGTATGACTAAAAAGTTGTGTTTTCGAATTTTTCTTAAAATACTTGTCTTTTTGTGCATGAAAGTCCTCACAATTATTTTAATTCACATCAAATAATTATTTCCTAATTTATTATGTATTTTTTTCTGGAGAAAATAGCATAAATAGAAAATTTAAAAAATCTAGACTGAAAAATCGACCCCCAAGAGAGCATTTTTATATGATGTCACTGTGACGTCATCTTGGAACTTTTCACATTTTCCTATAACGCTTAAGTCCAAGATATGTCACAGCAAGTTTCAACTCCCTATCCCTAATTGGTGTAAGAAAAAAATTTGGGGTCCAAAATGACCTCCTGATATCTACATTGCAATGACGGCCATCTTGAAATTGGCGGCCATCTTGGAATAATTTCAAGTGGGCCTATAGCAAATTTTAATCAGTCGATCGAGTACTATAAATGTGCCAAATTTCATGCTTTTACCTCAAAGTGCAGAATCTTTCCAACATATTGCAGTACTACAAGGCAAACAACTATTTCAGGACCTGTTGCCCTCACAGTACCCTGGACTGTACAAAGAAACTTGGGACAAATGAACGAGGAACAAGAGCTACCACGACTGAAGACTGATGATTCATAAGGGTGGATAAGGGCAGTTGACAATGCATTGGATAAATGAACAATAGTATACATGGCGGCTAGCATCAGTTTGGGTGTCCTGTGATGAAGGGGATAATAAAATGTGGAATAAACATTTTTTCTTTCTCTCTCTGATTGACAGTCATTCATGCCCTTCCACATCACACACATGTACCCCAAATCTTGTGAGATTGGATAGTGTGATTTGGGTGTTTGGGCAGGTTTGCTGTAAATATAGGTACCCAGTATTGATGGACATCGATGGGCTGTATTGCGCTATACTGGTGGTGGCCATCTCTCATGGGGGGGTAACTGTATTTATGGCAAACATGTCACCTGTTATGCGGGACCACTATATATGGATCATTTTTTCCATGATAACCAGCAGTAGTCCGGAAAACCTGAGTGATCTAAAGCACCAGTCTGAAGTGCTGATGCACAATTTGGGACACCAGTTCAAATTCCACTCCTGACACGCACCTATTTGTTATACCACAACAGGTTGTAAAACCATTTTACATATGTACTGCCTATTTTTAGTAAAGTTTGACCTTGATACCTAGCTTTGTCAGGATAACCGAATGGTGTAAGGTACGTCTCAATATCCTACAATGGGTGATAGGTATACTGGTCTGCACATGTGAGCCAGAATACCAAATCCTAATGCAAAACAAACCTTTTGCACACTCCCTATTTAAACTCCATTACCCATAATTTTTGGATAGTTCTCAGTTTTTCTTTTATCAGAAAAACATTATCCCTATGATATATTATATCTCTGTCCCTAGGTAGGTTTCTACCTTACTCCGTACAGAGCCTGAGACACCCAATCACGAGCTGAATACAGTATGATCCTAAGGTCATTAGCGGGTAGGGGTCCCATATACATGCTATAGAGCCTACCTAGTCCTGTCTTGGCAGAATAGAAGAGTTGGCCATAGTAATCTTGGATATATAACCACTAAATATTTCCTGTAGTCACTTCTTGGAGCACATAAATGCAGATTGAATTCCATGACTTTCCATGACCTTTTATGGACAAATTCCAGGACTTTTCCATGACCGGACCTATTCGGAATTCTCTATGGATTACAGCTGCATCAATAAAAGCAGTGACCCAATATATGAAGGAGTTCACATTGTAACCCCCCACTTGTCGTGAATGCATTACTGGAATGCTTCCAAGTGAATAAGAATGTATCAGTTAAAAGGAATAAATTATTTGTATTTAATGTCTTCTAAAATGGTTTTGAGCCCAAAATTTAATTTTAACAAATAAATTATTCAGAATATTTGCCTTGAAACAAGACTATTGCCTTGACTCACCCACCAAGACAGATTTATTACTCTTAATTCTCTTTATTATATTATTCCATGTAAATTTAGACTTCTAAGTAATTCAACTAAAGAGTAGCTTCCCTTTAATGTTTTGCATACACAAATTATCTCCCCTTTTGAGACATCGCGAAAACATCCATGCAGACATATTTTAAATAAATCTGAATGTGGTCATGCCGGTAGGGTTAGGGACTGCTACTTTGTCATTTTCTTCACCACTGGCTGTATGGTCCTCCTGAACACAGGCAATGTCATCGTTCATTGTTGCCTCATGCAGACCTGCCAAGTCTCACGGATTGGCCGTGAGTCTCCAGATATTTAGAGAGGCCTCCCGGTCTCACGGTAGCGCTTGCAAATCTCACGGTAAAACAGAATTTATTCTCTCAAAATCAGACATTGGGCAAATTATGATTTTATTTACGATAATTCGGATAAAACATAGGTGCGAAGTGTCCGATGAAACATTTTTAGCTCTTAGCTCGCAGTTTGTCCCAGAATCGACGAGGTCCGTGTACTGTGGTCCGAATCTTCGGGCGAATAATAGTAGTTGGGGCGCGTAATTGTAGCCAAGGGCGACTACTCATGCTGTAATTCAGAAATTTGTCTACTTTTTTCATGAAAGTGTGTTAATCTCTGATGTCATTTTATTGCCTCAAAATGCCCCAAATGCATTTCTGAGCATCTGTAGAGCTCTAGCAGCTGGGACCCCACGCTAGGGCGAACGCTCGCATAGACTCAAGATATTTAATCAGTCCAACTTGGCAGCTCTGCTCATGATTTGACTGGCCATGTGCTTTTGATGGCAGTCTCGCCCATGTTTGAAAAAGTTTTTCCATGTTTGAACCATCATCAATATTTGCATCTGCAGACCATATGCGACATTCCATGAATTGAACATTCACTGGTCCAGGAAAATCACGTTTTGATGAAAAAAATCCAGAGAAATATTGATCTGGCAGATATTTTCAAGTTCCATTTTATTTTTCCATTGAGCTCTCACAAAATTCAATGACCAGACATGAAATTCCATGACTTTCAAGGCCTGGAAAATCAATTTTCAAATTCCATGACTTTCAAGGCCTGGAAAATCAATTTTCAAATTCCATGACTTTCCAGGATTTTTCATGACTGCGGGAACCCTGTGTAATCCAACATCAACATTAGAAACAAAACAGGACTAGCCATTTATAAACTATGTATAAAATCTTAAGTTTATTGCAATGAAAATATAAAGATGCCTTTAGATACAAACTGGACTGAAGAATTAGCATCTGGCATCAGGGTAATAATTCAACTCCATCCATATCCAACTGTTTTTGGGTGTAACCAAATCCACACTGTACACAACTGTTAAGTTGTAACCAAAATTCACACTGTAGACACCAATTCAATTTGTTACTTTAGTGAGTTATGTATTCATCTCTTTGTCAACTGTTAATGACCTCAGACTGTCTAAACCAACAAGACCAGACCTAATAAGGGCACAGAACACTAATGCTTCTGTAGTAATAGTCGTTTAACATTACAAGTTAAAATGGGAATAATTAGTGTGAATGTGTAAAATAATAAAAACCTTTTCAGACCTGTAATGTGGTGCTTCAATTTACGCTGTACAAAGGAAAATGTTACATATGCACAACTGATCTACATCACACAACCAGACGTAAACACATCAATAAATCTTAACCAACTACTGCGCATGCAAATCAGACACCATTTGCATGTTAGTGGCAGTTAATATTGTTAAAATAGTGTATATTTTTGAGAAATATAGATAGATTACCACAATAATAATAAACTGGTAAAAGTTCCTGGACACTCTGGAGTTTCATAAAAGCACTATTTCTTAAAACAAACCTTCAACAAACAAATAGGCAATAGTGTTCATCATTGATCAATAATTAACCAATCAAAATATGTGAATTGCTGTCCCGCCATTCTATTATTTACAATCTACAGATCTTTTTTTGGAAAGGACCCAATGACCTGTAAGCAAATGAAAGAGTTAATTATTGCTTTTAGCAAATGTACAGTGACCAGACGAACTGGTGATGAACTCTCACTTTGCGTTAGTGTAATACACAAGTGTGAAATAATAGGGTCAACGCATCCCGGAATAACAAACATTCAGCATGGGTTAACATATTTTGCTGAGTACATAGATGAATATGTATGACAATATAATGGGACACATAACCATGCGAGTTTTGGCTGATGTATTAAACTGTAACTATATGTACTTGTCATGAAATTTCCAACTACATGTGCACATGTACATATGTAAATACATAACTTAGTATATGTATAACTTAACACTCAATGAAAACATAACCTATAATATGATATAAAAGTTAACACATGACACAAGCATATCACAACTACCAAGCTAAGTATAGCTCAAGTGTTCACAACCACCCTACATATTAACATACATACACATGCACTGTAAGAGAGTCTAAAGAAACATTCCAAGAATAGTAACCTTTATAGGCCATGGAGCTAAAGACTGAAGATACACTCCATACAACATGCCTTTCACCATGCAGATGCAACTAATTGAATTTCAATATAAAAAAATATATTACATTGCTAAATTGTGCATCTAAAAATAGCAATTTAATCTTAAGTCTGAGTAAACAGGGTAAAAACCAGATCTATCTTCAGTAATATCAAGCAACAACCATATGGACAGACAGACACATTCTACTGTACAGAATAATTAAGGAATGTCAACAGTTGACAGCTCAGGCTGGAGTGCCAAATTTTGTACATGCATCTACACACCTGTATTTACACAACCATGTACATGTAGGTGACAGATATAATAGGAATACTTAGATCAGAATAAGAGTGTTGTTATTAAACTAAATATTAATTTCAGAACACTCCTTCTTTCCAATTAGAATTAAGATAGCAGTCTTTTTTAGTATCATACATATAGTACAATGTATATATGATCGATGTGATGAAGTGATAAGATACACAAGTGATGAAATAAATCTGAAAATATCATCCCATTTTCAGCTGCACAGTATCTACATGTTTATGGTTATAGATGATCAATGTCCCCTAGCTTAATCAACAGGTATGTTGATCATAATGCCCCATATGAATGCAAGATGAACTCCTACAGCTGGAAGGTGTATAGATACACAGATTGGAGCTATATCTATATATGTGTGTACATGGGCATATATTCTGTATCATACTTTCAATATTATCTCTGAACGATCATCTTTCGATTTACAAATAAAATAAAATTTGCAACAAACGATAATCGATTCCAACAATAAAGAGAGGAACTTCTCAACGGCAAAATTAGGCAGGAAATATAACATGATCAAATATGAAGTTAAATCTTTCAAATATATTATGTAATGATATATATGGTTGACATATGCATGTACTATATGCACTTACATTGTATCTGTAGTGAACATATTTGGCATTATTACTATTGAACACTATACTAAATCGAGGAGTACACGTCACAAATTTATACCTGCACTGAAGCTTCTCTATCTTATGAAACGGTTTGTTTTTTCCAGTTACTCAGCATCTGATATTAAATATGCATGGTGAATAATATTTCAAATTATTGTAGAAATGTTTTTCTTTTGATACTGATTTGATATTGATAATCAACAGGCTTCTTCTTTGCCATCAAAACATGTCACAATCCACATTTCTCAACACAGAGACACAATTTTCAATGATTTACTGATAATTTCGGGCAAAGCGACCATGACCTTTGACCTTGGGCCCGGTAAGGTATACCCAAAGTTTGGTACCAATCCATGACCTGTATCTGGAGATATCGCATAGCTTACAGTCAGACAGATGGACAGATCTCACTATCACAATATATAACATCTTACAAAGGGCACATAAAACTAACAAACTAGGTCACTACTGAAGATTAAATCTACTGCATTGAATGGTAATCAATTACCATAGTGAATTATAAAGGGAGCACATGTAATGAAGGGAGTCTGTGCCATGGTCTCTAACTAGGCTAACAATCCAACCAGAGTGCAATTTCCCACCATAAAATCTGCTCAGGGTGACCAAATTTATAAGAACAGGAAGTTGACAAATACTTCAAAATCATGCATATACTCCATTATTTCTTTGTCATTTCGATGACTTTAGAGGTTGATCAAATTTATTGGAACCACTGAATAAATTTTGTAACCTGAATTGGGGGTGATTGTACTTTGATAGGGAGATTGAATTACTAGAGGAATTACCATAACAACCACCTTACACAACACCTCAAAGCTGCTCTCTACCACAATCATGACAGCGCTGTACCTATAGTGACCAATAGTAAATCACCATGTACACAGTTGATACTCAAACAGACATTGGTCAAACACTAGTATGAATATAGATCACATCTTTGCACTGTTTTAAATCAAAGTTGGTCGGATTATTTTGCCACTCGAAAGCTTGAATATTTTCTCCAGCTGCAAAATTTTGAGAGCAAATTGTTATCATGGTTTTAGCTCTACTCTACAGCAGCCTAGATATATGTCCCAGAATCTGGAAAGAACTTCCAAACTGAAAGTATCCACATAAGATTGTCTGTGACCCAAATAAATTGATCCACTGCGTTATCCAATTTGTCACCAATAGGATGGTACATCAGCAGCTGAACAAACATGCAGGTATATACAGAATATTGGCAGCAATGAAATTCACAATTTATATACTAAGAGCAGCAGATTCCAGTTGTTTTTGCACTTTGTAAATATTTTGGCTCAAATTGAACTTTCAGGTCCAGAAAATGGGAGGTCCAAGGTATCCACACTGGTTTGATCTTGTCACTCTCAAAAGTTTCCACAAAATGTTTCCACAAAACATATTTATGGACACATTAGAAGTTCATTGACTGGATCACTTCTTCCAATAGCACAGAGATACCCAGATTTACATGTAGGAAAGATTTTCATAGCATTTGTCCCCCATCTCCGGAGATACAGTGGTAGTTGATGATACTGTCCTGAGATGCTGCTACACTTTGCTGAACTTGAGACCAGCTGCAAGAAAAAAAAAGACAGAAAATGTGATTAGAGCAAAATACATCAGAACAGGTGAATATTATCTTTCACTGAAAAGATTATTTATTGTGATCGTTCATTCATCATGATCTATAGAATACAGATATAAACTTGATATAAAGAAATATGTGTACTTAATTCTGTCCTTGTTAATGAGTCAATTACTTTGGAATTTGTGAAAAATCGACAGATGGCTAGGCATAATCTTTTTTTTTTTTGCAAGTTGGCTACCATTTCGCTATAATATGTGTAATAGAACAGGCTTTGAAGAGTTTTATATTTTCTCCGTATGAAACTCCGTAGTAGTTGTTTTTTGTATCGAGGCTAAATTGCATAGGGTTAATACAATGGTCAATGAAGACATGATAAACATTGTGTGTGCAGTTTATTGTTCATTAATATTGTTGGCCGAAGGGTAAGTGAACACATCCTCTGACTGATTGTTATGACCTTATACAGCCTCACTGACCATTGTCTGCAATACTTTAAATACATTATGATGCCACCCTATACAGATGAGCCTTGGTACATGAAACCACTACTATGGAGTTTGATACAGAGAAATCGGAGAACTTCTTTAAACCTTAGAACCCGAGAAGCTGCTTTTGAGGCCTGTTAATTTTACATAATGTATATACCGGAGAGGCTGCAAAAGCGGCTTGTGACGAATGCTCATTCATTAATAACATGAGATTGACAGATTATTCAGCCAATCAGATGATGTTTTAAGTCATATCCACTTCAGATATAGTTTGGTCGTCCAAGTCCAAATGGGATACGCAGACATTCATAGAGTCCCCAATGGGTGAACAAAACTGTTTAGATAACATATATACCCGAGAATTGTGGTTTTTATCTCTATCTTAGCGGGGATCTCAGGATCAGGGGTTAATAGACATGGAAACTCTAGGGTTCAAAGGGTTAAAGCATGAATAACACAGAGAAATGCTAGCCACTTTGTAGATTTCAGTTTGTTCTATGCTGCAAAATTGAAAATTTATGATTAGCCATCTGTTAATTATTTACAAGCTCCAAACTTCACTTGAATAATACTGTCACTAAAGTATTGAGCTGGTTTATATCAGTTTACACTTGCCAGAAATAATGGAAATCAAATATTTCAGTTCATAAAACACAATAATTAAGGGGGTTAATGCAAAAACAGGTCAAATCAGAATCAAATATGTTAGCAAAATCAATCATTATTATTGATTGAAACATTATATCCAGCTGAGGGGCGATCCATAAGTTACATAATAGAGGTTATGTAATGTATCAGAGGATGTTCAGTCATGCCATTATAATCAGTGCGATGAAAGGATGGAGGAGGATCTCAGGATTTCAGGGGAAAAAACATATATGTAATATATGAATAGTGCCTCACCATACTATTAGGTGTAGATTTCTGCAACAAAAGCCCACAGCCATTCATGCAAATTGATAAATAAACATACTAGCTTGACTTCATGCTTATACCCAATGCCATATACAGGAGCATTGATAATTAATATATTATGATAAAAAAATAATTGGTATGATATCTGCATGTTCATGGAAAGGATATTATTAATTTCATGGAAAATGATTCATGTACATGTATACCATTCATTCATACATTCCATGTAATATATGTTCATGCTACTGTTACTAAGGCCAAATTTCTCATAAAAGAACAAACCTGCATGGTGTGTTTTATGTTTGAGTGAGAACAAATTGATGATAACCCTTTGAAGTTGGAACTCGGTGATGCCAATTTCCACAGGATATGATGTGACAAGTCAGAATCCCCTACTTGCACAAAATTCAAGTTAATCTTTCAACAAAGATTTGCACTGATAGCACTGGCAGATGTACTGATATTTGGTTTGTGTAGCAGTTCATTCATTCTCTCACTTCCCTATCTCTTTAGCGTAAAATCTGGCTCACTGATGACTGGACTATTTTCGTCCAGAAGTTTCCAAAATTATCGTAAATGTAAGCATAATGGTCCTTTCTTGGAATAGCAAGATCATTTGATCCATATTTTTCTAATTTACACCAGTTATGAATAATTAGAAATTTCACCCCATGTTCAAAAGCTAGAGAAGAGCTTGATGAATGAACTGCTATATCAATGCACCTGTATGTCTCTGTGCCAGGGCCTTGTTGGAAAACAATTTTACCACTGAACTTGTACCCTGGTTATAAGAGCAATCTGTCTTTGACTTTGGTCGATGCTGTTGGTGCAGATCTTTGCTGATGGATGTCACAAGCTGTGGTCACAGCATTAAAACGATGAAGCGAGTGACACATCCCTAACCACATTACATAATAAAGAAGGGATTTGGGGGTTGCAGTGTGTTATCACGTCATGGCCTGTCGCATACTGTGGAAATAGGTTATCACTGACAGAGCTTGAAAATGGTCTCTGGCTCTGATATTAGGTCTTGTGAAAAATTAATGCGAAGGGTCATTTTGTTAGGGTTTGTTGTCATTCTGTCACCTGGAGTGTTACATCCAATGTGATTTGTGCTTCAGATATCCTGAAGTGATTTTGGCTTCCAGTGGATTCCTGTGGGAATCTATCTGGATTCAATTAACATTGAACATATAGGATTGTAGAAAATATGAAACGAAAGGACACAAACAAACAATTCAAGTCTCGTGATCATCACACCACCACCATCAAACTATAAAGCAGAGAGTAACTAGTCCATTCTACAAGAGATATCATGATGACAGTGTTGTTGTGGGGGTTCAAGGAGGATGGGGCTGAAAGAAGATAGGTAGATATATAGATATACAATATATAATACGAGAATCAGCATTCATCTAGTGATCATCCACTTCCTACAATGTCTTGTTGACAAATAAAACTGACAAACTTTTCCATGTGATGACTGATGGTTTAGTTCAAATGTCAATTGATGTGTTCTGTTGTTGCATATTTGACTCTCCAATCGTGAGACTGATCAGATTTGAGAACAGCAGAGTGTGTTAGTTTACACTGATAAAATATGGTTGATCAGTTTATGGATAATGGGATACCGCTCGATATTCAAACTAATAAATGGACTTGATCATATGAACACACTTTGACTGATAACAAAGTAGACCTAACATATTTTCCCTGATGATGTGAACAGAACACGAATAACACAGTACTGTAATATATAGACACATACATGTACATGTATATACAGAACAAGCACATCTTGCAGACCTGTCTTGATTATCAAATGCAAAGCAGATGGTTTAAACTGCAAAAAGATTTTTCTTTGGTGTCTACAGAAACTCAACAGGTCCAGGCTATTGCAAAGCAATTTGATCAACAATTGAGTTAACAAAATAATTGTCACCACAGCGTGACAGATTAGGTGAGGTTTAACATATCTCAGCTGGTGTAATCAGCACTGCAGCAGATAAAAACAGACAATGCCATGAAAGGGATCTCTCAACTTTAAATTTGGTCAAGGTGTGAGATTTGAGTATATCCAGCTGGGATTATGAGCCCCTGAAAAGGTTGAAATTCTAGGTGTCATTTCATACAATTTTTCACATTGTTCGTGAGATGCGTGAGATTTGGATATAGCTGTATGAGAGTGTGAGGCAGATGTCAAATGCACGAGTCTCACACTGAACGTGTCAGAGTTGATAGGTCTTTAGCTATTTCTCTCATAGATTACTTTGAGGAGAGCGGTCTACCAAGATCTTTTTGTTGAATTGTTTGATGTAGAAGTTCAGTCAATTTGCTAAGCCATGAATACTAGTACATACATATAATCCAGGAGAGCAGTTAATAGCTCCCTTGCATTCCTCATGGCAGTGTCTGTAAGAAGCAAGTTCACTATATACCGTGCACAGTTCAATAAATGTATCACTCAGAATAAGATCAGAACACAGGGTGCATTGCCTACAAAGCAGAATTATTTGTGGCATAAGATGAACACGTTAAATATAAATGTTGTTAAAGCAAACTGGTTAATGAATACAAGTTCACAGTATATCAAGCCTGAAACACTGAACTGTTGTTTAATTGGATGTTATAACATCAAGCCTTTCAGGCAAAAGCACTACATGTACAACGTCCTTGAAGAAAAACATGTACATCAAGGTCAGATGTACCCCATCTTACTTACTCCCCAATGTTCCAAGACTGACTTGATGTTTTCATTGGTCAACCTTACTTTCCTCTACAAAGACACCATGTGGAACAGTTAATCACACACATACGTTAGTGGCTTAAACTAGTACTGATGCTGAGCCAAGTTGTCAACTGCTGTATGAATGCTATCGGAAGGTTCATCAGTGGTTAGAAAATATAAAGTCAAAGAAATTAGGCTTCTCTACATTTCTAAAGGCATGAAGTGAACAAAGTTGTAGTCACACACAATGTTTTAGTGATCTAAAACTATAACACCTGGTCTTGGGAAATTTTAGAAGTGCAATCTAAAGCAAATATGGATTCAAAATGTCCACAGACGAAAATTCTTTCGCAACTATGCAAGAATAGTCTTGCTTTGCAGTGAAGAAATTGCTGGAAGCCAAACTGTTGCTTCATGATTCAGGTCGAAGATATAATTATTTACTTCTAAAAGCCTGCATATTCAAGCTAAACATACATGTAGTAAACAAACACACATACACGAAAAGTTAAAAAAAAAAAAAAAAAAAAAAAACCACAAAAAAATTGTAGCAGTTTCATTATTAGGGTAATATTTTGTTTCATTATTAGGGTAGTATGGTAATAGTTTGGGTTTAATTATTCATGTTATTAGGGTAGTATATGGTAATAGTTTCGGTTTCATTATTAGGGTAGTTTGGTAATAGATTCAGTTTCATTATTAAGGTAGTAGGGTATTACAGGTAGTAATGATTCCACCCACAACATCACCGCATGCAGGATACGTCTAGTGGTAGTCACCTGCTAAGGTAAACAACAAAGGCTGCCCTCACGGTGTCCCAACTAAAACCTCCCCATAAAGGAGATACCTTCATCATTGCTGTAGCAATTACGACAGTGCAGCTTCCAGCCCCGTACTCGAACATCTGCCCCGTGAGCGCCATTGCCTAATTGGGTGCGACAAACGCAACATCGGAAACATTGCATGTGGTAATGTAGGTTGAGAGATTCGATGACCATGGCCGCCCCGTAACCTATAAACGCCATGCAGCGGAACAAACAAACAGAATAACAGACATGTAACTCAGACATGGCACTGCATACAACCTGACCCAGTTAGCACAATCTTATTATAGCAATGGTGAATTTACTGCATGTCCGAGTAACAGAACCAGCTAGCATTCCATTTCACATCAATGTGCGCATCTTATTATCGGAGTGTTATGGTACCACTGGATGTAATGTAATCTGCTTCGATATCTGTCCCCTTAAATGACCATTGCCAAGCCATTAATTGAAACCATTAAAATGCATCAAAATACTCAATCAAAATCCATTAATATGAAAAGCATTGATCTGTAGCTTCCGTTGCCAATGATGAATGGAAATGAATGATTTAATAGCATACATTGATAGCCATTAAAATCCACTGAAAAGTAATGGCCATAATTTTTATACATTCATTGACTATTACTTTTTGCCTATAAAATGGGAAATTAATGGAGGGGAAAGTGCTTAAAATTCAATAAAATGGACAATCTATTCCTGTTCAGGTGTTACTGGTGCCGGTGTGGTGGACATTTATATTAATGCCAAATATCAGAGATATTTGTTTTAAAACACACTTTCACAGGGTAACATTTCTGGTTTATTTGCATAGTTTATGTATGTTTCTTCACACTATACTTTTTTCAATGATGAGCTCCATGTGAGCTAGCTTTCATTGCTTTACCTTGTATCAAATGATTTTAAAAACAATATCATGTGTATGCATGTTTAGTAGCAAGGCAAAGAAAGAGAACAGTTTTTATCAAGTTTCAAACACAATATCACATGTAATATCAGATGTTAGAGAATTCAGTGACTTGAAGATGTAGCCAGTCAAAGGTTGAATATGGATATCTACTGAAAATAAAGTTTCAGTGCTGCTCTCAGTACATTCAATAAGAATGATAATGGATTTCAACCCAAATATACGTCTGTGATAGTTACAGGTACAATTTAGGGGATTTCATAATAGTTTACCGTTTGTGGCTGATGCGATGTTTACAGACATGCCATGTTGCTCTGGCAAGTGTGAAGTTGAACATTTTTTTTTTGCGTTTGAAGTTGCAAACTTGCAAGTTAACTTCAACTGTCATGCTGATCTCTGATTGGGTGATGGGCTTTCAAACAGCCATACAGCCAATGAGAATGAATACACCAAATGAAATAAATATATTATTAGAAGTTGGCAACTTCAAAGTTACATGTGATGTGCAAAGTTACATATTATGTTTCTTATTCAGTCTAGGCATGTAATTTCTTGTCACTGAAAGATATCTTGGTAAAACTATTATGAAATCCTCTGTAATTATTAGGAGAATGTAGTTCACGCTTAAAGTTGGTGGTGTTACTTTTGCAGTAATCCAAGATGGTGGGAGATACAAAGGTGTTGGCGGTGTAATTTTCAAGCCACCTCAGATATTTTGAGATTAATAATGAAATGCTTTATGCATTACACAAATATACCCTGAATTTTTTCTTACTTTTCTATTTTGCATCAATACATTACACGTTTTATTTCTTAGTTTCTTAGATGGGATTTTTCTGACAAAAATTTATCAAATATTCATGCAAGAATTTTTGAGGTAACTGAAGAAACAACTGTCTAAAGATACAAAAGCACAGTGAAGCTGACAACCTATCTAATGTGCAGATACTACTCTACATAAATATCCAGCATGAAAACTTGATCAGACAGTATTGATAATCTTCAATATATATGTACCTGGCTCTAATATATCTTATCTTAATAATTAGATTCTGATCCACTCACCTAGTTCTTGTTTACATTGTGAGCACTGTTGTTTACCACTGACAGCCACTGTGGGCTCGGGACTGGTTTGCTCCCCCTGGGAACTGGGTCTTGATCTAGGGGCAGGTCTCGGGGACAGTCTCTGGGGCTCAACTACCCTTGGGTGATCAGGCCCAAGGTGACTGGAGTTAGCACTGTTCTGTGGTTGCCATCTTGCAGGGGTGCTCTCTGCTCTGGTATGGTACTGGTTGCTTGGGGAAGTGGACTGTCGTGGGGCAGCTCTCGGCTGTAATGCCTGATTGCGTGGTTTGGGAAATTGGGTTGTACTTGTTCGTTGATTTGGCGTAGGCTCTGTAAACTTTTGTCTCATTTGCTCAAATGATTGTGACACTGCCGAAGACCTTGGTGGGTGAGAAATGGAAGTATTCGGAACTAAATTGTCTCTCCACCTATTTCCTATATCTTCATGAGGTTTGATTGGTCCACCTGTATATGGTACACGTTGATCTTGTGACCTTTGACCCGTCGCTCTGTTTTTATTGCTTTGTTCTTCGAGCCGCCTACGTTCTGCCTCCCTGACAAGCCAGTGATCCTGGGGGCTGCTGTATTGTTTCTTCGCAATGTTTGATCGTCTTGCAGGTATTGGTTCCACTGATCGCCTCTCTGGTGGCCTGTCTGGCTCAGTACTACCACCTATCCATTGCGCTGATTCACGATACTTCTGTTTAGGGGCTGCATTCAGAGAATGTTTCTCTTGTTTGCTGGGAGGCTGTCTTGCAACTGCACTACTACTGTTAGGAGACAGAGATTCTCTGGGCCTGGGTTCCCGGGCCTGTATGGCACTATTTACTGGGGTGTTTTCGTGTGGTTCTTGTGGTTGTGTACTTGGTGGTTTATCCTCAAGGGGTCGAGCAGTTCGGCTCATGGCCATTAAATCTTCCCTCGTAAGTCTCTCAGAGTTTTTAACTGATGAACTGTCTGTGGTTTGCCGAGTGTTACCACCCATAAAGGGGCGAGCGAGAGGTGCATGCTCGATACCCTTGACGTAATAATTTTCTGGTGAGGAGTTAGCGATGATGACAGTGCTGGAGTACTGAGGGTTGGTCTCTTGATAGTTGATGCTGGAGGGTGAGAGAGATGAAGGGCTAGAGGAGGAGTGATATGATGGGGATAAACTGGTATAATCTTGCCGACCATACTGTACGGCCGGACTACCACCACGCGGACTTTGTACCGCCTGAAGGTGTTGCTCGCGTTCTCGTCGCAGCTGCTCTTGTTCCAGTCTGAGACGCTCCTTCTCTTGGCGTAGCTGCTCCTGATTGGAAGATAGAAGCACACTGGTAAAGGGTCACTCTTAAAACACAACTGGATATGGGAATGAAAGATGCTTTTTATAATTTAAGGCATTAAAAACCAATAGTAGACATACAAACTGGAAAAGAAATCGAGCAATTAATAAAATTGCAGATATGAACAAATTTCTAGATGAACATAAATTGACCCTTGATCTGGGAAAAAATGAAACTGACTGTTCAATACATGAGTCAGTACTTTGAGAGAGTAACAATCCTAATTCTAAAGTTTTTACATTCTTAACAGTATTGTATATAGTTCATCATTTAAACACTTACATACAACTTCTTGAATTTATCTGAATCTGTTCATATCAGTTGGGGCATATACATTAGATGAACCCATGGAACAAACCCAACTCAAAATGCCAAAAACACATTGGTGACATAAAAACAAGCCAACAGTCAAACTTTCAATGGCAGAACTTGTACACACAGGAAACTAACATTTTTCCAGAAATTAAAAATCTGAAGAAATGATCAAACTAACTATGGTAACAACTGTATGATTAACAAGTCAAATGCCAGTTAACAAGTCAAATGCCAGTTAACAAATCAAATGCCAGTGCACATATTTCATGGTTTATTCTTTTAAATAATCACATGTTTTAGTTTTAATATGGGTTTGCAGCAGATAAGAAAAATCTTGACTATCCCACAATTCTCACATGAACCATACAAATACAGAGAACCCGTTGGCCTTGTTGGTAGGGCCCTGGTTTACAGGCAAATTCATTCGTCATATAATTAAATGGTGACAAACGGGCAGAGTTTGACCTGGTGGCCCCCACAAAATACTTGTAGGTCAATCTCACTGAGTTTCAATAGGCTACTGATCGACCCTCGACCACACGCGATGTGCGATGTAAGATTGGTGTACCTAGGCCTATTCTTTCTTGAGATAAGATAGTATTGGTAAGGAAAATAGGGAGATGAATACATCAATAGACATACATGATGAAAATATCCCAAGGACAATTTTTTCTTAGTCCATGACAAGATGTGTGTGTTCAGTAAGCCAAAGGCCTTATCAAAGTTGAAATATGGTGTTAATATGCAGCCAGTTAGGAATGAAAGAAAATTTGATCCAGTGACCCAGAATAATAGGTTTTAGGTCAACCTCACTGATTTCTGATAGGCTTCTGTTGTAAGACCACATGTATTGGTGAAGTAAGTTTGGCACTCCAAGGCATAGTCAGTCTTGAGATTTTGGGATAATCAGCAATTTGCGATAAACACAGTTTGACCTGGAAAATGTTGGTCAATTCCACTGATTTTCAATAGGCTTCTGTTCTGTGACCACATGAATGTGTGCTGTAAATTTGGTGCCCCTAGGCATACATGTAGTCATTCTTGAGAAAAGATGATAAAGAGAAAATGAAGATGGACGGACATACAGATGACAATACCCCTCGGTCAATATTGGCAGAGGGGCAAAAACCACCATTCTGGTCAAATTCTTCGCCAATGCTGAAGAAATTGTTAGCTAGGACACAATGCATCTGGCCACTTCATCAATAGCTTGCGGAGTCCAAAGGTTAAAGAAGACTACCGGGCAAAAATAACACAAAACTTAAAGTCATGTCTATGCATATAAATTAAACATGACCAAATTTAGACACACAACTGCTCTACTTCTAAATGTCATTCAAAAGTTTTGACTTGATGAACTTTCTCAAATAACTTTGAAGTGTAGGTAGCATGCATGTCAATCTGTAGTTCAATTGTTAATACAAGTCTGAAGGGAATGGGTCAACAATGAATGTATGGTGAAAACAATTTGAATAATCAACAAACAAAAACATAATTCATTCTTGCATGAACTATCATGCAAATCAGCTTTGTACATACTCTTCTAGAAAATTTCGTCCGGGTCAAATGATAAACTGGATCGAGATTCTCGTATCCTCTCAGCAAGGGAGAGAACTCGCTGTAAAATTAATTCAGCAGGCTTTCATAATAATATGTAGAATGCCAGACAAATTTGGACTAACAAGACTGAAGTTTAATCGGTCAGATTCATACTTTAAGCCTGCATAACATATGGAGCGCTACCAGTAGCAAAGAGTTGTTATCATATCACGGGATTATGTCCAACCATCATATTTATAATGATGGTCTGAATGGTATGATAGAACCTATTTATTACTCTTTAGTATCAACAGTAATTATAATAATGGTTAAACAGGTCACACCAACAACACCATACAATCCCATCACCTCAGCACTTCACAACATTAATCAAATGTATATAAATTTTAAACATTGGAGGCAGTCAATTGTTTGAAAGTTTTAAGTCTGAAAAAATATCATCTAAATACAGGAGCCTCTATGGATGTACATTAATACACAGATGAAAGAGACTATCCCCATCCTGCCCCTAAACGATTACCTATTTCAGTTGTCCTGAGAAAAGAGGATGATAATTTGGAAGGGACTGACTAAACTCAGCTTTTGAACAACTCCTGCCCAAGACAAAAAGAGCGGGAAGATTTTAAGAAATAAATTTAGACAGTATTAATATCAACACATCAAACTGGTCAGTAGTTACCGCACACAAGCTATGAAGAATAAAGGCCAAGGTATATAATTGGTGACCTTTCTTCTACCAATTATCAGATTCCACCTTGTCAAATTGAGACATTTTGTTTCAGAAAGTTATCGTCGAATGCTTACACACCCCACTATTTGCATCAACTTGCTGATATGACCAACGATTTGACAAGATTTTCATAAAGTTTGTTCTATAAAGTTGACATATTTAATGTTTAACATGATGAAAAGCCACCAATTATATTTATACCCATGGCCTCTGCAGATAGATTTTTGACACTGACCATAGCGACCCATGTAATCTCTGAGGAACTTAGATTTGTACAGTGTTTTGGTGTGACCGTCCCAGGACTTGGCCTTAGGAAGAAACGGGGTACAGAGTTAATTTATATAAACTGATCAAATCAGACACAAGACTATGACAAGAGTAAAACTAACTTCACTACTATCTCTTCTATACAGTTGCTTATTATGCAAAATGTTTAAACATTTTGTTGAGGAATTAATACATACATGTAGTACATACATGTATATTACGATAAAACTTCTGGCACTGAGTTGATTCAGACAATAACTGTTAAAATTGAGGTACTGATTTTGTATCAAAATGATAAGAACATTAAGGGCAGTAATTATGTCAGTTATCCTAACCTCATGTTGTTGTAGTCTCTCCTCACGTTCTTTCAGTCGTCTTGTCTCCTGTTCCTTCTCCTCCTCTAATTTACGCCTCATCCTCCTCTCATCCTCCTGTAATCGTCGTCGCTCCTGCTCAACCAGCTGTGACTGCCTCTCCTCACCTGAAATACATGCAAGACATTTCAACAACCAATCACTTTAAGACACATTGTTAAAGCTACTTCCCAAGAAGATCCTGTCCATATTTATCTCTGATTGTTCAATGCTATGTTAGCAGAAGGAAGTCTCAATCAGTCCAACATTTGATTTAATTGAGTTGATAAAAGTTAATTATTACAGCTCAAGTACTGGCAACAACCATACATAACATTCATTTTATGGGCTGAATGCTGCATTATATTTAATTCTCTCTCACTCTCTCTCATTTTAAGGGCCGTTCAAAGATGAACAGGTTTTCGGCAAATTTAGACACTCGCCCTCTCTTAATATAATACTCATTAACCCATTCCATGAATAAACAGAAATGCATATCCATCTTCAATTTTCAGATTTTGTTTTGCAGCTCAAGTCAAAATCCACATGGACAGATAAGGATGTTTTAGTATACTTTACCTGATGTCTTCTGGCCGAGATTAACACGAAAATTGACTTCAGGGTAAGCACCATCACTGAATGATAAAGAAATGCAATTAATAAATGGAATCATAAATATGCAACTAGAGCCTTAGGCACTGAAACACGGCTATTTAAATGTCAAAATAGGCTGTTGAAATAATTCCACTAACTCTCTGATGTTCAGTCCCATGGCAAAGAGCCACACAATTTGTCCAGTCTCACACATTTCTCTCAACAAGGATCTTTTGTGAATTAATGTAATTGTACATGTGACACATATATATATATTTAAAAAAATAAATTGTGACCGATGGGACAGATTCCCTTTTTATCATGAAACCGACTTAATGAAATGATAAATAATGTCTTCTCTGCATGTTACCAATATTTGTAGAATATTTTACTTTCGCAGATTACAGAAAACATATCCTTCAGCAGTAAGTGACAAAAAATCATTATTGAGATACAATGTAAAATCCTTATGGTTAGATGGACTGGAGCTATGCTGGGATGCATCCTCTCATGGCATCATATTATAAACAATGTACCTCCTCTGGTCAGTACACCCCCAGTTTCGGAGGTTACAAATTATGACAATACAAGCGTCTAGTCCGTCATTCATAATTCAGCCGTCGTCCATTAAAGAATATCCGCGTCCATAATCCAAACACCTATTCCATATCCATATAACAGTATTAGCACCAAATTCAAAAAAGACAATCATAGTATACATAAACATAGGCTAGTTTCCTGCAAGAGAGAAGCGGTCAACAGTTTTCAATGCTGCCGACAAGACATCATGATGTTCCAAAAATATAAAATCTGTATCGCTGATCAGTATTCTTAATCCATAATAATCGTTCTAAAGTCATTATCTAGAGAATGGTGTATCTCAGTCACGCTTTGATTGTGACTGTTCATATGAGCACCATGAGGATCTTGAAGTACATGGGTTCATACGGCTCCTAGCCCCGGATTAAGCGGAATTAGACAAGTTACAAAACGTCATGCCATAGATCTGGCACGCTACGTTCGTATTTTGCTATCAGCATGCGATATGTATCGCCAAATTTGAGAAACTTTGAGTGGAGGCGCTTGGAGGAATAGCCCTGTTTTATAAGTTTCTGCAACAATGTTTTGTGACGTCACAATTAACACAGGATCTAGCAAATGCTACTAGGCGAGATATGTATACGCCATTTGCAGGTCCCACTGGAATATTACTGTCCAGAAAGGGATAGTTTACGATGTCGAAATTGTAATCATCTCTTTTGTCATAAAGTCGACGAGAGAGAATGCCCGCTTCATTTTTGTAGAGATATAGATCTAAATATGATGGTAGAATGATAATTATATTGTGCAGACCAGCTAACATCAGCCTGGTACATGTAGGTCACTTCTATTTAAACATGATGACTTGGAGTTTGACCCTATCAATTGACCCTATCTAACCAAGTGAACCAAGCCACTGACCTAGGTCATGCATGTGTCTGCATCTAAATGGTATAGAGGGTCTGTAGAGGGAATGTTTGCGTATTTAAGTCCCCAAGTTACATACTGCAAGAATGGGAGCCTAGAAAATTAGACTTTCTTGCCAACATGGCAAAAATATGATAAGTATGCCTTAAACTATTTTCTTCTGCATATATACATAAGAATATCAGAAACTATTGAACTTCGCTAATATAACCTGGTGGTACAAAATCAAGCCAAAATAGTTGACCAAACTATATGCCGTAGCTGAATAACTCTTTTTTTCTGCTCTTCTTCTCAAAAACTAAAGTAGTTCAATAAACAACCATTCACCTGGCAATGGTACTACTTTTGCTCAAGTTTTTCCTCAGTGTTAGACAAGACCATTAGACCCTATGGGTCTTTGAAATGGATATTTAAAATTATTCATCTCTCAGCTGTTGGACATGTCTGCAATATGCAATAACTTTTGCATTGACAAGGTTTCACAAGATTTGACATCTTCAAGAAATCAGACTCCAATCAAAGTTATTCCCCTTGATAGAGTTATACAAGGTGGATGGTGGGTGTCTGGTTCCATGTTGCTTCAAAGATTTATTCCATGTTGCTTCAAAGATTTATTCTTTGAAGCAACAGGATCGCAACTTGGCTGAGTGGTGCTCAGTTGGTTCGTCGTGCATGATAGGATTCAATTATTGTTGAAAGCGACGTTAAATCCTTTAAACTCACTCACTATTTCCCTTGACGAAGAAACCGAGAGTTGTTCTCCTTGGTGTGACACATTGGTTGGTGAGTAATTGTACATCTCATATTTATATGCCACATTAGCTCATCACTTGATTTACTATAATCTGACTTCAATTGCCAAACATATAGCTTCTGACTAACCTGGTGTCCACAGTTAAATCAGGAGGAGCGCTCCAGTTGGCAGGATCAATATGGAGTGTCCCATGTTTGGCGCTGGTGGGAAGTTTGATCACCATCTCAGAGGTTTGCTGACCACCAGGGGGCTGATACTCCGTGGAGTTCTCTGGGGCAATCTGGAGCTGTGCCATCCTAGCCTCTCGCTGAGCCTGTCGTTCTTTACGTTTCTCTTCCATCTCCTGGACCCTTTTCATCTCTGGTTCCAGTATGAGCAGGTCCTGTCAACCAGCGATTTCACCATTATTCAGGTGTATACAAGCCTGCTCACCTCACACAAATGCCACAGTGTTACATCCAGAAATGATACACAAATACATGTAAACCAAGAAGTCACATCAAGGGAATTAACTCTATGCTGCTGCATTAAAGAGAATAACTCTTGAACGCAGTTGAAAGCTCATATGTTAAATTTGGAATACAGAGCTTACGGTAATTCTCCTAATAAATCGATCACCGGAAGTGATATTTGAGGTGGTAAAACAGAGGGGTGATTGATTTATTGCAACTGATTGAAGTGGCAATTCCCGAAAGTCGGCCGGGTATTCAGTGAATGAATCTGCAAGGGTCCAGTTTCCAACACCGGCAGTTTTGAAAATTGTGTCATATAACGGAGTTATAATACTCAAGCATAGAGCTGAATTACCCCATTATCCCTCGAACAACTCTCGCTAAATTTTGATAGGCAACGAAGACAACAGAGTAATCTCCCTTTACCATGAAGTAATGTCAGCCACGTGCGACAATCTTGGAAATTCTTTTCCAAATTAGAAGTTCCAGACTTCAATTAAACAGTTGCAAGTTCATATGATTAGTCTATGATAGGTCTAGACATGTTCATCACTGTTTTTTTTCAACTGCCACTGACATGTCAACAAGTGCACATTTGATGCGATAATTTTTTTTTATTACAAAGGGGATCTACTGAAAATCGGGGATGATTGAATTATTACAACTTCGGCTCATATTTTTCTCTAAAAATCATAGGTGGTCGATTTGCGATAGGGGAATCGATTTATCAGAGGAATTACTGTAGTGTCTATTAGAATTCATCCTGCTTCTGGTCAACATCATTACTCACATTTCGTTGGTTTTCTTCCTGTTTTTGCTGAGCTCTCTGTTGATCTATTTCCCACCGTGATGCAATTTTCTGACGCCCCCTCTCAAAATCTTCCTAGAAGTAAATATTTAACACACAGTATATAACAAAAAAACATTTTCTATATTAAATTTCCATGTGATCGGTGAATGTTTGAGACTTTTACATTTTCATACAGATCCTTGTACTTGTATTTTGTAAGGAAATCCATACTCAAGATGGAAAAAAGAAAGAAAAGTTCAGCATTATACCACACCTCTGATTAACTTCACAGAATAGATTTCCTTGCCATTGGATGTTTTCAAAAATATAACTCCCATTTATTTAAATTGATGCAATTAACTTTGAATTGGGAACTCCTACATGTATATTTGATAAAGCTCTGCCACACACACAATCAACACTGCTCCTAATTTGGATTCAGTGTTCTTGAATAGTTAGGGTTCAAATACCACAACCAATACTCTTCTATACACACATAATACAAGAACAAC
>JAVTVY010008978.1:0-43118 GCA_036873755.1 Hanleya hanleyi
TTAATTAGTTCACTTTCTTTATGGCAATTGCAATTTTATAAACCAAAATATTAACAAGCGTTCTGAGAACCCCAACATCTCGCCTTGCTGAAGGTGCAGCAGTATTGAAAGCATACATGTAGAGCAAACAATAAGGTCTGGAATAGGTGATGTGGTACAGACAATAATGTCTGGAATAGATTATCTGGTACAGACAATAACATCAGTCCCATGTGGGATTACTGGCATATAAGTTAATCCCATGTAGGATGGATAGGACAGTGCCGTCGGATTACTGGTGCATATTGCAGTCCAGTGTCAGATTACTGCTGGATAGGTCAGTCCCATGTGAGATTACTGCTGGATAGGCCAGGCTGTGTAGGATTACTGCTGGATGGACCAGCCCCGTGTGTTATTCCTGATGGATAGACCAATACCCTGTGGGATTACTGCTGGATAGTCCAGTCCCAAGTGGGATTACTGCTGGATAAGCCAGTCCTGTCTGGGATTACTGCTGGATAGATGAGTCTCGTATGAGATTAATGCTGGATAGGACAGTCCCGTGTGGGATTACTGCTGCATGGGCAGTCCAGTGTGGGATTACTGCTGCATACGGCAATCCTGTGTGGGATTACGGCTGGGGAGGCCAGTCCCATGTGGGATTACTGCTGGATAGGCTAAACCTGTGTGAGATTACAGCGGGATAGGTCAGTCCCATGTAGGATTATGGCTGGATAGGTCAGTGCTATGTGGGATTACTGCAGCATATTGCAGTCCAGTGTCATATTACTTCTGGATAAGTCAGTCTCGTGTGAAATTACTGCTGCATAGGCCAGTCCCGTGTGGAATTACTGCTGGATAGGCCAGTCCCATGTGGGATTACTGCTGGATAGGTCAGTCCCATGTGGCATTACTGCTGGGTAGGCCAGTCCGGTCTGGGATTACTGCTGGATAGGTCAGTCCCGTGTGGCATTACTGCTGGATACATGTAGGCCAGTGCTAGTTGGGATTACTGCTGAATAGGTCAGTCCTGTGTGAGATTACTGCTGGATAGGCCAGTCCCAAATGGGATTACTGCTGGATCATAGACCAGTCCGGTCTGGGATTACTGCTGGATAGTTGAGTTCCGTATGGGATTACTGCTGGATAGATCAGTCCCATGTGGCATTACTGCTGGATAGGCCAGTGCCATTTGGGAATACTGTTGGATAGGTCAGTCCCGTGTGGGATTACTGCGGGAGAGCTGTGACCTAGGAAAACATGAAACATGTCCAAGTTTTATAATCATCCCACGAAAGGTTCAACAAACTTTCCATGTACAGATCTACATGTAAATTTTTCCCCAACAAAAACCGTATCAATGGAAACGCGCAAAATCTAAACTGCAATAATTAGGACAAAAATTCATATTTAATATCATATTTCTTAAACAGCACATGCACATCCTCGAATCACATTGAACTTGGGTAGCAAGTGTCAAACTCATCCAATGAAAGCCGACGGCTTCAGAAAACTGTCCATGTAAGGTGTACATGTATATACATGTACATTATTATTGGCAGATTACTTAGACAAAACCCTCAAAATTTGAACAAAAATTCATATTTCATCTCCTAAATAGCACAAGTACATCTTCTAATCATAAGAAACATATGTACCAAGCTTAATAATCATTCAATGACAGCTGACAACTGCAGCAAACTGTGGTGTACAGATGTACATGTATGTGCACTTCAGCTAAACGCAAAACTCATTCATTTGCCATAATTTGAAGAAAAATTAATAGTTCATCACAAAAATAGCACAGGTACATTCTCTAATCATAAGAAACATGTGTACCAAGTTTTGTAATCATCCAATGAGAGCTGACAACTGCAGCAAACTTACCATGTACATGTACATGTATACATATAGACGCCTACATGTACAATTCACCTAAACAGAAAACTCTATAGTTTGCCATAATTTGAAGAAAAATTAATATTTCTTCTCAAAAATAGCACAGGTACATCCTCTAATCATAAGAAACATGTGTACCAAGTTTCATAATCATCCAATGACAGCTGACAACTGCAACAAACTTTCTAAGTACAGATGTACATGTGCACTTCAGCTAAATGCAAAACTCTATCATAGGGATTTTAACATTGGAGCACCCCAGGGGTAGTACCCCCAGGTGGCATACCCACCCCCCATATTTTTTCTATGTTTTAAATATTTTTTCTAATTTTTCTATATTTTTTTTGAATTTGCTAAACCAACTAGAGGCCACGGCCACACTTGATCCCATCGGCCTAGTGTGAACTTGCCGTCCCTTTCACATGAGCAATATAAATCTCCGGTATAGACAGATGAAGGGCATTCAATAAGGGCAAACAGAAGTAGTTGGGGGGAAAAACAGTCATGTTTATTTGTATGGAAAGTTGGCTAGAGACAACTAGATATAAAAGGGGTGGGCACCCACCAGCCACCCGCTCTGATAAGAGAAGCATTAAAAGTGGCTCTCAATTATGTGTGAGGAAATGTTCACATGTATTGTTGGTTAATGTAAAATGTTAATGGCATAGTACGATAGGCCCAGGTGTATTATACAGACAAGGGACATATTTACCAAATACAAAAACATGGGTCTGTGCCTGATAAATTGAAACCTTTTGGGGTTGCAATTATCCCAATATCGCAGATAACACACAAATTTCAGCTTCTGCCAAGATATATTGGAGTTATATATGCTCAAAGACAATATATGAGGGTCGGGCGAGGGCTAGTTTGGGAGATGGACGGTGCGGCTCGGCGACCTGGGTATGGGGACATGCTCTCCTTGAGGGTAGTGGTAGGTGTGCTGACATGAAAGCAATAGAAAGCTCCCTGTACATGAAACAACCACACTGACAACTGCATGCCATCATCTGTCAGTCTGAAAAACCACAAGGTGGAATTTGATTCAATTCAGGAAATTGATCATATGCACAGTGTGCACCCAAACTT
This sequence comes from Hanleya hanleyi, assembly GCA_036873755.1. NCBI lineage: Eukaryota > Metazoa > Mollusca > Polyplacophora > Lepidopleurida > Hanleyidae > Hanleya > Hanleya hanleyi. The sequence goes on from JAVTVY010008978.1 coordinate 2,968, forward strand.
TAGGAACTCAGTTGTAATTAATATAGCAAGTTACATGTGTGGACACAAATGGTTCCTACAGAAGCTTTAGGGTAAATCATATGATGTGAGATACAATTATTTGATAGCAAAATTGAAGGAAATGTTGTCCTTCATTTAAGATGACACGAAATTCAAAAACCAAAAGTTCGGTACTGCGGGGATTTCCCCGCCAGTTATTTCATATTATAATTCTGAAATAAAATATGGTTCATGCAAAAGCTTTAGGGTGAATCATATGATGTGGAATAGAAGGAGTTCATAGCAATATTGAAGGAAATGTTGTCATTCATTTAAGGCGACACGAAATTCAAAACTAACACGGTTTCGGTACTGCGGGGATTCCCCCGCCAGTTATATCATATGAGTGCTCATTTACCCCCATGGGTTAGTTTATAGGGATAGGGAGATCGCGTGCCCTTTCTATACTACTCATTGCGCATGCGCACTTGACCCATTCTACTGTAGGGTGCACGCCTGGCCCATGGAATCTCAGGTAGCGAAAACCCCAGGTCTCTCGCCCCACCCTATCCCACGCCACGCTGTGCAGTGAGTAAAGCGGAGTAGGAGGAGTCGGACACGCCACGGATTATACTATGGAGATGATGGAATTGTTGCAAACCTTGGTATTGGGTGCATGGATGTGATAGTGAGGTAGAGAGGTACTCCGGATTGCTGGAACTACCACACAATATGCTTCCAAATTTGAAGTGTGTAGCTGCAATGGTTTGGTTTCTAAACATCATTCTGTGGATATTTTCCATTTGTTGCCATGGAAACTGCAAAAACACCAAGCACACAATAATGCTACCAAATTTGAAGTGTTTAGCTGCAATGGTTCTGTTTCTAAAGCATTAACCTCATTCTGTGGATATTTTCCATTATGTTGCCATGCAAAAACACCCAAATTTACCCAATTTCAATAGCCTTGTGCTTTAACACCCAACAATGCTGTATACCAAATTTGAAGTCTCCAGCTGCAACGGTTCGGCTTTTAGAGCATTCACGTCGTAATGTGGATATTTTTCATTTTGTTGCCATGGAAACCACAAAAACCACCAAAATGTCCCCAATTTCAATAGGCTTGTGCTTCACCGCCCAACAATGCTGTATACCAAATTTGAAGTCTCTAGCTGCAACGGTTTATCTTTGAGAGCGCGGTCACGTCGCCATGTGGATATTTTTCGTTATGTTGCCATGGAAACCACAAAAATCAACTAAATGCGCCCAATTTCAATAGGCTTGTGCTGTACCACCCAACAATGCAGTATACCAAATTTGAAGTCTCCAGTTGCAACGGTTCACCTTTTAGCCCTCTCCGGACCGAATTAATTCTACCGGAAGGAAAAATCTGATATTATGAGAATATGATCCCCTTGGCCAAATATAATCATTTTCACAAAAAAAAAATTTCACCTGCTGCCCGCAAAGGATTCTGGGAACGTTGCAAATTTGCAACGTTAGCCATAAAAGTCAGCTATACATCAAAGGCAACATTTAATTTTTCCCAAAAAAGAAAAATACAGTTTTCTATGTCTTTATAAATAAGTCATTTGATATGAAAGTTGCTATAAAGACGAAACAGGTTTGAAATTCGTGTTGCGTGGGATCAAAATCTCCCTTTATAGCAGTGAGGCCACCTCACAACTGGGCAAATGTTGCAAATATGCAACAACTAATAGGACACCTGAGGTCAAACGTTGCAAATTCGCAACAACAGAAAAAAAAAATTTCTGGGAAAATAACTATGAACAATTTTACTTATTATACAGCATCTACTCTATCTATACTAATTCCTCTTATTACCTATGCGGTACAATATTGATTATGACAGAGGGTTCTTGTGATATTTACCTTAATTCGGCAAGTGCACAACCAGATTTCTTCTCACATGGAAGCTGCCATATTGAAAGGATTCTAACTACGCCACCTGGTGAGCTGAGTATGAACTCTAGGTTGCAAAAGAGCAACAATGTCCTTCAGTGTTACCTAAATACATATAACATGAAAAACCATATTCATGGATAAATAGCTGATTGGCTAATGAGCTGTTGCTAATTTGCAACGCGCGCCTGGAGAGGGTTAGAGCGGTCACGTCGTTATATGGATATTTTTCGTTATGTTGCCATGGAAACCACAAAAATCAACTAAATGTGCCCAATTTCAATAGGCTTGTGCTTTACCACCCAACAATGCAGTATACCAAATTGTAATACTCTAGCTGGAACCGTTCACCTTTTAGAGCGGTCACATCATTCATCCAGCCAGCCAGCCAGCCAGCCGGACAGTGACAACATGATCCCATCCGGCATATATGCCGATGGGATAAAAACCTTATAATTTCCAGGCAGGGGACACCAACACCGACGACGACATCCTCTTCCCCCCCTCACAATATCTCCCCTTTCTTCGTAAGGCGAGATAAAAAATGAGATAAAGTTTACTAGTCTCCCATCAAGGTATACCATCAAAGTTGAAACAAGATCAACAGTTTTCATGAAATTTCAATTGAAAAATGGACGCTATTGTTTTCATCTTAATTTTTTAAAATTGGAATAGTTTCTACACAGTAGCAGCGTCGGTTATACAAATCATATAGTTGGAATCCCTACGATGTACGCTTTCATAAAATATATAGTTTATTATGGTTATCTTGTATATTTATTGATACAGACGACAAATTGTCATGGGGGTGCAAAACCTGCCTCTAAGGGGACAGCTATCCTTAACATAAAGAATTTGACTACGGTCAGTGATATTCTTCAATAGACTTCAGGTCCAGCCATAAGTGGTATAAATTTGGACAATGTAGATATAATCTTTCATGAAATGTTGTACTAAATAGAATCTGACCTGGATAAAATAGGTCAAGGATAAAATAGGTCAAGGTCAGTCATCTTCAGCACACCTTTGGATCTTCGGCAGGATGTATACATATTATTAATTTGGAAAGCCTAGATACATTTCTTCATGTTAGACCATAATAAACAGTATATGACCTTGAAAAGATAGTGCCACGGCACTGTAGCGCTCATCTGGCTATAACTGGAGAAAGTGGCTGCGAGAAATTTTTACTGAAGAACTGCAATAGATGAGTTTCTAACTTGCGTTGTCTCCCCTGAACAAAATGGCAACATAGTCGATTTCACAGGAGGTCAAGCTGTAAATTCATGATTGTAATTGGACGTTATGGAATAAAGGCAATTATACCAAAATATAATGTGTGATTGTCAGTAAGCTGTATAAGCAATAACCAGAACCAATTTTTATTATGTGATTGCAGTCGTTCGTCCGTCTGTCCCTTCGTGTCCGGACAGTACATTGGACAGTTTTTAACCTACGATTCCAATATTTTGTGGGTATATGCACCAGGGGGAGACATGTCGAGTACGAAATATGTGCGACTGGGTTGTTACGATGGCAATGAGATGTAACAGGACATTTTTCCAATGAAAGTAATCTCTGGTGAGGTATGGCCTAACCAAGACATACCCCCGGCATCTGTCTGCGAAGATGTAAAAGATAGTGCCACGGCACTGTAGGTCATCTGTCTGTAACTGGAGAAAGTAGCTGTGAGAAATTTTTACTAAAGAACTGCAATAGATGAGTTTCTAACTTGTGTTGTCCCCCTGAACACTATAAAATGATCCATGCAGTTATTTCCTGAGATTTTATGATAAAGTTTCATGGGAAATTCAAGATGCGGCAATATTGGATTTTCGAAATGAACCAAAAAAAGGTATCTTGCACAACTGGATCACAAGGGAACCTGTGTATCAACATCCATGCAGTAATATCCTAAGAATTCACGATAACAAAATTTCATGGGGAAATCCAAGATGGCCACCTGGTGGCCATATTGAATTTTTCAATCAGACCATATATGGTATCCTGCACAGCTAGACCTCAAGGGCAACCTCTGTACCAAATTTGAGAAAGATCCATGCAGTAGTTCCTGAGAAATCACGATAACAATGTTTCATCTGGAAATCCAAGATGGCCGCCTGGTGGCCATATTGGATTTTTCAATCAGACTACAAATTGTATCTTGCGCAACTAGACCCTAAGGGGAACCTCTGTACCAAATTTGAGAACGATCCATGCAGTAGTTCCTGAGAAATCGCGATAATGTTTCATCTGGAAATCCAAGATGGCCGCCTGGTGGTCATATTGGATTTTTCAATCAGACCGCAAATTGTATCTTGCGCAACTAGGCCCCAAGGGGAACCTGCGTATCAAATTTGAGAAAGATCCATGCGGTTCTTCCTGATAAATCACGATAACGAAGTTTCATAGGGAAATCCAAGATGGCCGCCTGGTGGCCATATTGGATGTTCGAATCAGAGCAGAAAAGGTATCTTGCACAACTAGACCCCCAAGAGGAACCTGTGTACCAAATTTGAGAAAGATCCATGCAGTAGTTAACGAAAAATAATGATGACAAGATTTCACTGGCAAATTCAAGATGGCCGCCTTGTGGCCATATTGGATTTTTCAATCAGACCACAAATTGTATCTTGCACAACTAGACCCCAAGGGGAACCTCTGTACCAAATTTTGAGAAAGACCCATGCAGTACTTCCTGAGAAATCGAGATAACAATGTTTCATCTCGAAATCCAAGATGGCCACCTGGTGGCCATATTGGATTTCTGAATCAGACCACAAAAGTATCTTGCACAACTAGACACTAAGGGGAACCTGTGTATCAAATTTGAGAAAGATCCATGCAGTACTTCCTCATAAATCACGATAACGAAGTTTCATAGGGAAATCCAAGATGGCTGCCTGGTGGCCATATTGGATGTTTGAATCAGAGCAGAAAAGGTATCTTGCACAACTAGACCCCAAGGGGAACCTGTGTACCAAATTTGAGGAAGATCCACAAAGTAGTTCCTGAGAAATTGCAATAACAATGTTTCATGGGGAAATCCAAGATGGCCGCCTGGTGGCCATATTGGATTTGTGAATCAGACCACAACAGGTATCTTGCACAACTAGACCCCAAGGGGAACCTGTGTACCAAATTTGAGAAAGATCTATGCAGTAGTTCCTGAGAAATCGCGACAACAATGTTTCAATGGCAAATTCAAGATGGCCGCCATGGCGGCCATATTTAAAATCGTATCGACACGGCATGAACAAATTCTGGTGTACTCATTGGGGGGAACATGCATGCCAAGTTTCAGCTTAATCGGCCAAGCGGTTTCAGAGAAGAAGATGTTTACGGACGACGCACGACGCACGACGCACGATGGACGACGCACGACGGACGACGGACGACGGACAGTCAGGCCATGACATAAGCCCATCGGGCCTTCGGCCCAGATGAGCTAAAAATAGGTCAAGGTCAGTGAAGTGGGATAGGCTTCTAGCCAATCACCAGTTACATAAGTAATATGAATTTGGAGACCCTAGCTTCAATCCTTAAAAAAATATAGCAAATACTATAATTTGACCTTGATAAAATAGGTCAAGGTCAGTCATCTTCAGTACACCTCTGGACCTTCGCCAGATGTATACATAGTATTTATTTGGAAAGCCTAGCTTTATTTCTTCATGCTATATCATAATAAACAGTATATGACCTATAAAAATAGGTCAAGGTCAGTCAACTGGAATAGGCTTCTAGTCAATCACGAGTTGCATATATAATATGAATTTGGAGACCCTAGCTTTAATCCTTCAAAAAATATAGCAAATACTACAATTTGACCTTGATAAAATAGGTCAAGGTCAGTCATGTTTAATAGGCTTCTGACCCTTCACCCAATACATATGTGGTATGAATTCACAATGCCTGGCTATTATTCTTCTTGAGATATCGTGTTCACAAGAAAGATGGGCAGACGGACAGACGGACGGACAGACAGATGACGCTGACGAAGACAATACCCTTCGGGCAAAATTTGCCCGAGGGGTAAAAACTACTCCAGATATAGACCGGACACGAGGGATGGACGGACGGAAACCACCATCACATAATACGTCCGCCTTTTGGCAGGGCGTATAAAAAGTCGGTCAGGTGAAACAAAAGTTCCAAACTCTCCTCTGCAAACTTTTACCACATGACGCGTGTCTTTCAGCATACCAAATTACTGAGCTGGTGTAACTTGACTACAATTGTTTTACAAGCGACACTAAAGTCAAACTCACCATCACTTTGCACTGGAATGGCACTGGCTGTTTGAACTCTTGACCTTGAACTTGCAAATTCCCACCATTGCAAGTTTGTGTCATAGAATTTGTTTACATTAAGTTCTACTATGATGATTTCATCGGCCGAGAACAGTGAGCGGGTCGTGAATTAGCTTTTCTGGGGCGAGCATGTGATGTTATTGTGTCACGCCAAATAAGGATTCATCCATGCCTTGCCTGCACGTGGTTTCAAGTGCGCGGATATTACATCAGACCACATGGGCTCTAGAAATATACTAGTCTTTTCCCATGTCTGAGTATCGTTAACATTATTATCTCATTATTTCCTGTAGGCCTACATTTACGGCCTGATCAGATTTCGCTCCCTGATAAACTAAACACAAAATTATTTTGGCGACTAAACACTTCATGAACCAACAAGAGCCCAAGGGGCTTCAATATACGCCCATATATCTGGAATTACATTGGTTCAAATTTCAAGGTTGTTTAATAGCCTTGATTCCAATTGATCTAGCAATCCAGAGAAAGGTCTACAATTTTTTGCTTATAAGAATGTAACATATATCACATCTTATATTATTGAATGATAAACTAAAATGAGCTCAACTCTTGGCAACTAGTTGACCTTGAAGCAAGAGCTTAGAGCTCACATATCCCACACTGAAATCGACAATAGTCAAACACAAGAAAATAGTAGTTTTCCTGCAAATGGATTCCTTTCAGACGAGAGAATTTTTCATGAAGGAAGAAGAAAGAGATGAAGTAAACCTTTGTTCTTGAGTTAATAAACAGGTGTGAAGTTCATAAAGGACTCCTCTCCCCGTTAAATTAGTAAATGTATGGTTTTATTTCACAACAGTTTAACTAAATGAAGCGTTTCAAACATGGAGAACAACTCCACAGGACAATACCATATAAATGCAGGGGAAAGAACTTCGAATATTCCAACAATATTCCAACACATTTAGTCAGCTAAGCTCGATTCAGTTTTGGGGAACTGCGACCTAGACCTTTGACAAATTGATCTCATATGTATGGCTCCACTTTGCCATGCGAGTAAGGTATACTCAAAGTTTGGTACCAATCCATACCTTGAAACTAGAGCTATCGCATGGACAACAAATGTTAATGGATGAATGGACAGAACGCAACACCGCATTACACGACCTCGTCTTCGAGAGGCATATGAAAATGTGACTTTTAATGATTTCTTGATTTTGGGGTCACCTTGACCTTTGACCGTGACCTCAATTTTGGTACACAACACATCGTCTTCCCTCAATCTATCAATGCACACAAAAAATCATGATTTTTAATGATTTCCTGATTTTGGGGTCACAGTGACCTTGACCTTTGACCGTGGCCTAAATTTTGGTACAAGACAAACCGTCTCCCCTCAATTTCTCAATGAACTCAAAAAATCATGATTTTTAACAATTTCACGATTTTGGGATCACAGTGACCTTGACCGTTGACCTTGACGTACATTTTGGTATGTGACACATTGTGTCCCCCTAATGTATCTACTGACACAAAAAATGTTATTTTTAATAATTTCCTAATTTTGGGGTCGGTGACCTTTGACCTTGACCTAATTTTTGGTATGCATCACTTCATTTCCGCCTATTGAATCCACTCACAAAAAATTAGAAATTTTAAAGAGGTAGTAGCGTGATTTTAGTTGTTCGGGTAAACTGAACAGCATGATCACTTGCAACATTTGCCAAAAGATTTTCAAGTATTGAAATCTCGTATTTCATATAGGGATCAATATTGTCAGATTCTTCAATTCGGTCTAGTGAACAACATGAAAATGGGAAATGACTGAGATGATGTCGGATAACGTGATCAGGTATCCATGACGTCACATTAGAAGCCGTCACAGTGCGATAAAAGTTCTAAGATCGAGTATGACGTTGCAAAGCATCACGCTCGGAATGCCAGTGCGCGTTTTGTGACGTCATCTCAGGCACTGGAGCCAAGTGCAGGTGCTGTTACATTTTTACAGACAATGTCAGAAGTGTGATTTCAATGCCCGTGATATTAAATAATGAGGTCACAGAAACACGCTCACCATAGTTGCTCTCAACTACTGAATAACTTTGATCGAAATATGTTATTTGCTGAATATTTTTTAAATGACGCTTTTACCTCTTTAATGAAACGACCCCACCCAACATGTATCTCAACCCCCACATTGAATGGAATCTTCCAAATTCCCACCACATAATAATAGTCAAGGAGAACGGCACCTGAACCGTAACATTGCGTATAGATGTGATTTTTTTTCATCAAATGATGGCGGAAGGTGTCTACATTGATAATCCATCGGGTATTCCACCAAGCGCCTACACTCAAAGTTTCTCAAATTTGGCGATACATATCGCATGCTGATAGCAAAATACGAACGTAGCGTGCAAGATCTATGGCGCCACGTTTCGTAACTTGTGTCTAATTCCGCTTAACCCGGGGCTAGGGGCCGTATGAACCCATGTACTTCAAGATCCTCATGGTACTCATATGAACAGTCACAATCAAAGCGTGACTGAGATACATCATTCTTTAGATGACGACGTTACAACGAATATTATGGATTAAGAATACTGATCAGCGATCCGGATTTGATATTTTTGGAACATCATGATGTCTTGCCGGCATCATTGAAAACTGTTGACCGCTTCTCTCTTGCAGGAAACAAGCCTATGTTTATGTATACTATGATTGTCTTTTTGAATTTGGTGCTAATACCGTTATATGGAATATGGAATAGGTCTTTGGATTATGGACGCGGATATTCTCTAATGGACGACGGCTGGATTATGAATGACGGACTAGACGCTTGTAATTCCTCACGACATAGACGAACCGTATTACTTTGACCCCGAGCAGACCAACGTGGTAGTGCTAGATGATCTGATGAGTGCGCCCAAGGACAATTCACACGTTGCCGACTTGTTTACTAAATGATCCCATCACAGGAATCTGTCCGTCATCTATTTGACCCAGAATCTCTTTCCTCAAGGGAAGGCGTCCAGAGATATTGCCTTGAACTGCTAATACTTTGTGTTGTTCTCCAATCCCATTGACAGAGCACAAATCCGTGTGTTTGGTAGTCGAATTTATCCTCAGAAGTTTCAACGCAAAGGGTATTCGAAAGAGGAAGCCGCAATTTTAGCCCATAACAGATTGGCACCCAGACTACGACGGGCTTTACGTCAGCGGTATGTCGACCTCGTGACCCATATGAAATTGTTGGATAAGGACCCAGTCCATATGGAAATTGAAAGAACAGCGTCGATGTTGAAAACCTCAGGTATGAACTGGAAAGCGGTGTATGTCAGAGCAATAGCACAAAAGAAACATTTTTTCGAACGCATCATTAAACCACGTTAAAGCGTTAAGAAAGTGTGTTGAGGCGTTGAGACGGGCGTTAAGGCGTAGCGACGGGCGTTGACGGGCGTCACTGCATCTCGATGAATTGGTGTCAATTCCATGAAAATCAGAGCTTCTGAGCTAATTCACCAGGGCGTTGAAGCGTTAAGCTAAGCGTTGGTGGGCGTTACTGTGTATAAAAGCAAGCGTATTTCCAAAAACACGCACAGTCGACGTTCAACCGTCAACATAGCTTATACTTGCTCTGAGTGCGAACGCACGTTCACCAGACATTACGATATGATGCGACACCAGAAAAATATACATGGGATTGAAGACTCCAAGGAGTCCGTTGAGGCGGATGCTGATACAGAGACTGCTGAGAGTGTATCGACTGATACCGAAACAGAGATTGCTGAGAGTCTATCTAGTGATACGGAGAGCTTGACCTCAGATAGTCAGCCTACGTCCGTGGAAAGTGAGGCAGAACCTACCTTCTGGGATCGTATCGTGACAGCAGCTATCAATACTCACGCTGCAGCGATCGAGGACGCCGGAGAGGATAATTTACAACAGGCGTACACCCAAATGCGCTCCCGCATCAGGAAAACAGCCATGGCGATCTATGAACAGTATACCTTACTACCGCTTGAAATAAAAGGCGACCCCACGCACAGGTCCATCATGAAGACCAAGCGTCACTTGGAAGAGGCCATGGGACTACCACTCACCGAGGCCCTGGAAAATGCGATCAGAATGCGCAAACAACTGTTTCAGGACATGCTGCCCAAAGAATATCCAGGCCTGCCCGACGACGCTTAGGTCACACCGAGCAAAGATGGAACTTTCTGAAATGGCGACAGACAAGAGCAGCTGAAAATACATCTAACGGACAAGAAGGAATATAACAGATACAAATGGTGACCTCTGATTGGACAAGAGTTTTCTTGAGTTGTAAACATACCCAACGGCTCCCCCAGCGTGGGTATGATGTAACATTGGGGAAAATAAACTATATGAAAAAAACTTGTTGTTGTTGTTCTCTCATGTGTCATCCTTGTTGTTGTTGTTGTTCTCTCTCCGGTCTGTTAAGGCGTAACGACGGGCGTCACTGCATTTCGAAGAATTAGTGACAATTCCATGGAATATCTAGAAAATCAGAGCTTCTGAGCTATTTCACCAGGGCGTTGAAGCATTGAGCTTGGTGTTGGTGGGCGTTGCTACGCATTCGGACCAAGGATGGTCCCTCTCTACCCCAAACACACCGCCACGCACCCCCAAAATGGCCACTTTACTTACTACACCCAATTGCGCATGCGCAGGTTGACGCGACTTGCACTAAAAACACGCTAGTCTGACTGTACCCCACACAAGCTTCACTTTGACACCTCCCACGACCCATTTGGACCCATAGTGGTCCATCTCTACCCCAAACACACCCCACAACATGCCTTCTTCCTATATTACGGCCAGAATGCGCATGCGCAGAATATTGAAAACGGACGAACCATTAGTCCAGTTGGATGCTCCTCCACGAGAGCTTCAAAATAAGACCTCATACGACACCATAGGATCATTAGGGGCTCACCTAGACCCTAAAACGTCCACCCAGTGTGGACCTATACATCCATAGCCAGTATGGGGCTATATGGATCTACCCAGGCCCCGGTGAACTTTTTCCAAAAATTTCATCGTTTCGCTTCGAAACCCTTCCCATCGTGTTCTAAATGTCGAGACGTGAAAAACAAATCCAAACAACACATATCACAATGAACGTGTGTGAAACCTATACCCCCATATAGCCAGTATGAAGCTATATGGACCTACACAGGCCTCGGTGAACCTTTCGAAAAATTTCACCGTTTCGCTCGGGGACCCTTCCCATCGTGTTCTAAATGACGAGACGAGAAAAACAAATCCAAACAACCCATATCACAATGAACGTGTCTGAATTTCCCAGGGTTGAACCTATACCCCCATATAGCCAGTATGGGACTATATGGGCTATATGGTACTTTTCCAAAAAATTCACCGTTGCGCTCCGAGACCCCTCACATCGTCTTCTAAATGACGAGACGTGAAAAACAAATCCAAGCAACCCATATCACAATGAACGTGTGTGAATTTCCCAGGTTGGACCTATACCCCCATATAGCCAGTATAGGACTACATGGGGCTATATACAGACCTCGGTGACTTTTCCCAAAAATTTCACCGATTCGCTCCGGGACCCCTCCCATTGTGTTTTTTTCGGCGAGACGAGAAAAACGAGACCCCACAACCCATAGTAACACCCACAAAAAAATTGACCACCCCTCCCCCCATATAGCCAGTATGAGCCTATATACAGACCTCGGTGACTTTTCCCAAAAATTTCACCGCTTCGCTCCGGGACCCCTCCCATTGTGTTTTTCTCGGCGAGACGAGAAAAACGAGACCCCACAACCCATAGTAACACCCACAAAAAATTTGACCACCCCTCCCCCCATATAGCCAGTATGGAGCTATACCCATACAGGCATTTCCCCGTATATTGTATATTGTACGAGTCCGTGTTCCGTTTTTTATTTATTTATTTTTTATTTTCTGTGAAAACACCCGATTGACTGGATAGGCAGGCCCCGATAAGCCCGGGGACCAATATGGCCCCCCATGGGATAGGATTGATAGGAGTTTTAGGGTAAAGTCCGTGTTCCGCTTTTTTCCTAGAGAAATGTTACATGCACCCAGCCATCTATAGCGGCCTAGAGTCCGTGTTCCGTTTTTTATTTCCGGGAGATGTTTTTACATGCACCCAGAGGACAAAGGCCGCCAGGGGGCGCTGTCGAGTCGAGGAGCTCTCTCGTGTTGGAGGTAGTTTTTGGTCTCTTGAGAAACAACGCCACCTGTCGCCACCAAGAGTTACCTCCCTGGAAAATGCGGGTTTAAATCAGTTAACACTACTACTGATGTGGTTCCCTTCGCCGTGGTTAAATTGACCTGTCGTTGTAAACAGGTTACCCCGACGAACGCTCGGCGTTAGGAAGGTAGCCGGGGCCCGCTGCCCGTCCACATGTAGGACCACAAAACTGATTAAATGATTAAATTTTAAAAGTGAAACGGGTCCTTTGGGTAGAAACCCTGGAAACTGGCATTTTCCACACAGGTCGAGATCAGTCGCTTGTGCAGTTTCCCCGAAATACATGTTCCTGGTTAATTGGCGCTCATATTCCCTGTAGGCACAGAGGACACCTTAGTTTGTGCACGTCGGATGGGGTATAGGTTGTTTTTTCTTTCAGGCTTTGAGGTGACCCAAGTATACGGTTGAATTCGGTATAACTTTGCCGACATTCAGCACTGCGGCTTGGATGATGATCTTATAGTCCGCCGCGCGCCCCTCTACGTCGGTGGCCACCCAAACGAAGGTTGGTGGCGTCCGTATCAGTCGTTAATGGATACCTAGTTCAAGAGGTAACGGTCATGTATGAACAGTTCTACGTGCAGACGGCCGATGAGATCGGTCGAGCTACCAATCCCCGGAAAACAGCGTCTTTTTATCCATCCGGCATTGTCATTCCAGTGTCCATGTGCTCGGACAAAATACATTCCCGTGTCAATGTGCTCGGACAAGGTAGAATAAGGGCGCTGTCAACTTTCTGACTTTTCGGCCGTACGACAATAGTCTCTCGATGTGGGCACGTGTTGGTACTGAGCGAAATGTCAACCTCCTGAGACATAGAATACAGCCAAAGATTCGTCGTACCTACCGTAGCACCGTCGGCAAGTCTGGAACCGTCCCCATTGACGATATTGGCCTTCGCGTACAAGTACCTAGGCCGTATCCGATTTGTTTATTGTGAACTCGATGGGGCCTGTGTCATTGCTGCTTGCAAGAAGGAGATGTTTCACCCATAGCCCCAGTTCCGTACTGGTCTGCTTCGGCGGGACGGTTCACAAATCAAATTTATTATTACCGGAGGGGCATGACTGTGAGTGGATCAAGGCCATGTTCTCGGGTCTTCGATGTGCGTCGTATATGGTGGGTCGTGGACTGGCCTCGGGGGTTCTTTTATTCTCTACGATTGGTTTTGCTTTGGCAACCAAGGCGCCTCCCGCTTCTTATTTGGCTCGGTTTTCGACAGACGTTTTGATGGGTATGCTCAGCAGACCACCAAAGTCTACCAGACCCACTCGGGTGGCTTGTGTACCGACCGCTTTCATTCCGAGTGTCACAAGAATATGATCCTGTGACTTTCAAGCAAAATAGGACGTTGTCTGCCATCCTGTACCTTGATCACACTCCAAGCACTGATACAGGCACAGATATCTGGAGATCCTGCTCAATTCTGTCAGTGTTTCTTGGCGGTTTTGTACAAAGGAGAACGAAGACACATGAAATCACCACGCGACTATAAGTTCAGTGAACTTAACATATATTTACCAGTGTAACCTGACGGACTAAAATAGACCGACGAACTTGTATACAGACAATATCCTCAACTCGACTCTTTTTTTAATAATATTTCTCTTTGCTCACTTTTTGTTATTTATTTATTTGAAAAATATAGCCTTTGTTATTATCTCAACTGAACTAAGAATTGTTCTGTAAAATAGAAATAAAGCATTGTGTTGAAGGGCCGCGAAATGCATTCGGGAAGCGGCAATTTCAAACATAACAAACATGTAAGTAGCACAGCTCAACACAAAGACAAACACCCCCAGAAACAGGGGTGTGTGTGTGGGGGGGGGGTTAATGTCACACTCAATAATATTTCGCTCATATGGTGACAGCCAGTTTGAATGGTGGATGAAGCCGGATTACCCGCAGAGAACCACCGTCCGCTGGCAAGTAACTGGCAAACTTTCACACATGCACCAGCGGGGTTCGAACCCGTGCTGGTTCGACGGTGCGAGGCTAGTGATCACCAGCCAAGCGCTTAGACCACTCGGTCACGGAGTCCCTCCCACAGAAACAGATAGCCCCTGACTCGACGCCCCCACAGAAACAGACCGCCCCTGACTCGACGCTCCTGTGATGTCATGAAGAGCCCACTATCAAAACTAAAACAGAAACCTTGAATTAACGCACAATAGGATGAATCCTAGCCATCCTGTTTCCTGATACACATTTCCGTCAGCAATTTTACAGGTACAGTTTTCTACAGACCAGTCGCATGTCTGCTATTTCCTTTTTTCTGCACAGCTCTTTGTGTAAGAGAAGGGAACAAAGACAAAGTAAACGACCACGCGATCCACTTCGAGATGAACTACTACTACTACTACACTTCAGATTCTCTCTATCAATTGGATGATAGTCGATAGTCGAACTTGTATATATACTTTTTTTAAAATTCGCTTCTCTGATAGTCCAGATCACGAGGGGTTGTTTGTGAATGGTGAACATTCCCACTACTTGTGCGATAAGTAGGGCAACGAGTTGAAAGCTCCAGACAGCAAACACGCTGGTTGTCAAAAGTATAGGGTAGGTGCCGTTAGATGGGTAAATCAATTGCTGTATTTGGTGACGATCTGAGACAGATGACCCAGAAAGCCTACCCCACACTTGATGCTCAGTCCCAGGAGGCTTTAGCCCTCAACCAAATGTACACGTCAATCCCTTTGGAGATGGAATTCCAATGCATTGATAAAGAATGCAGAAACTGCTACAGAGGCTGCAGAGGCTTGTCAACGCGAGAGTGCCAACAATACCATAACTCACATACCAGAACCAAAGGAACAGTCGTGAATGTCCTCGGTTGATGACAAGCCATATGATGAATGGGAATCACCAGCATTTCTGTGTGGCTGAAAACCGAGTGTGTAGCCCAGATGACCTAGGATGTTTTATCACCTACTGATGAATATCAACATCGAAGATAACCATTCAGTGCAGCAGAGATATTTTTGGTTCTTTTGGATCAGTTTTGGTTCTTGTGATGTTTTTGGAAATATGCAGTCAGTATATTTGCTTGTAGGGTCATACGACTTCTTGTTAGTACGCCGGCATCGTTTTCCACGACCCTTCTAATGTTGTGTTAATTCGGATACAATGTGGCATCAGATCAGAGTTAATCACTTCCGGGTCGGAGCCGTCGAACTACATTGTTTAGAAATTTGAGAGCAGATTTTTTTGGATTTTATGAGCTGTGATTTTTCAGCATTTTAGATATATCTGATATTTCAAATTGCAGATGAGGCTTCAAACTGTACTTCCTGGTGTTGATTTGTGACGGATGGAGACATGATCATCGAGGAGTGAGAAAGCTCCCTGTTTACAAATTGAATGACATTCGGTAACACCGATCAGCTGTCAATGACGGTAATTTGAAATTTCCATGGTCAACTCCTGTCAAGACTTTAACCGTCCCACAAGGTGAATATTGTCATGCTAAGTGGATTTATGTATTGATAGTTTTCTGAATTGTTTGTGATTTTTTATGCTAATACATAACAAGTAACAAAATTAATTGTGTTCTGATGCCATGTCAGAAGAATATGGTGGCGCTGACCAGGTACAGACGTGTGCGACCACCTTCTGCATGGTCGAACACGCATCTTGACCAGGACAAATGTGGCAGACCCGTCATGTAAGACAACTTCAATCGGCAACACTTTCCGTGCAAAAAACTTGGCCCTTTTCACTCCTTGGTTGAATGATTCCCCACATGTAGTCACCTATTGTATGTGGCTTACATGACGGATTTGCCACAAATGTGGTCAGATCGACCAGAAAAAGAGATGTTCAGTGGTCGGTCACGTCTGTACCATGAAATACCTGGTCAGCGCGACCATATTCTTCTAATAGTGTATTCCGCCCCCTTCGTATCACGAACTGGGGTATAGGCCCCTATATCTTCACGATGTACTCGACAAGGGAATATTTACGGATGCTAGTCTTCCATACTTGTCGTCTTTGTTTTGTTCAGGGAAACTGGCAGTTCATTGGGACTGTATATAGACTTCTGGCTCCGCAAAAAAGGCAATAACAGACGGTGAACCGATTTCACAGGTACACGATTACCTGTATACTTGGATGGGTGACCTGGTGCTGTACTGGCTGGGCTGATCAGCGTTCAGGGTAATAGGAACTGTGAGCACTCCCGTGTTCTGGCACATGTAGGCGCCGTCGTGATATGACTGAAACAAGGTTGAAAGCGACGTTAAACCCTACTACTCACCCGATTACCTGTATGGAATGTTACGTTTCTGGCTGTTAGAAGACCACTGAGATGCTGAACTATAACAATAAAGCATCATTCAGTGAATAGCAAACACTTGACTGTCTGCGTTATTCCCTGGGGTTATTCCAATGGAGCAGATTTTTGTCGGCTTCACAAATGCATCAGCTGCTTTCCATCGGTGTATGACTACATGTTTATCGGCTTGCGTGATCACATCTGTCTGCCTTATTGTCTTTGCCAAGATCTTCGAGGAAGAAGTTGAAAATGTGCTCAGTATATTACGACGCCTCAAGTCTTGTGGTATAAAACTGCATGTGATTTTTTCAAACGACACTGTATGACTTACGGAAGGTCAAATAGGAAGAGAAGAAACTTAAAGTTCGGGCTACTCTGAACAGCAGAAACCAAAATCAAGTCAGGCTTTCTCTAATCACCCGATTCAACGGATGATTCTTCTTCTATGTGTAATACACCGGTTACGTATGTGACAATGAACACTTTACTGAATGCTACGATACACAGATGTGTAGCAGAGTTCAAAGACGAACGAAATAATACAGTAGCGGACAGGCTATCCTGAATAACTACATTCCCACATGTACGGGAGATTGTTCGTTTGGCTCAGTTCAGGCCATAGTAACTGGAGCGGTAGTACAGGAGGTTAGCGATCCATTTTGTGTATTGTGTATTATGTATTTGAAAGTGAAAACCAAATCGACACAGACACATTTTTCGACAAGATTCATTTATGGGATTCGCATTCCAAAGACCAGGTCATCAAACGGTTCATCCAGTTGAAACGGATCGGTGGTCATCTGACCGACAGATGCACAAGGAACCACGTTTGTTCGAGCACTAACAACAAAATGAAAGTAGTGGGAAAAGGTGTCCTTCAGTATGATCAAGTTCAGGTTCAAAATATGGATCAGTGGCGTCATCGTGATCAGGGTGGGAGTGAGGAGATTCGCGGTGAAACGATGAAAGGCGGGTTGAAATGAGGAGAGGTGGGATGAGATGAGGAGACCCAGGGTGAAACGAGGAGACCCGAGGAGATGTTTAAATTATATGAATGTTGACATTACCATGGCATTATTCTGGGTTTCCCTATGTTTACCTGTAAAAATTGACAAATTTCCCCACAACATTAGACTCGTTGCTCTCTCGTGATTGTTACTACCGGTCGTCACTTCGAACCGCTCATCTGCGATGCGCACAAGGCTTCAAGTGGGATTTGAAAATTATGGGAGATTTTATTATGATAACCAAACCCATTTATAAATCACGTGATCAAATATGGTCTACTGTACTTTATAAATAGTCATGTGATCATACCAGATCGACGAGTCTTTAAATATTAGTCACTATATTAAACACGGTGGTCGTATAGGTTAGGTTCAAGGATTCGACCAATCAGAATCATGTGTATACACATGATTCTGATTGGTCGAATCCTTGAACCTAACCCGGCTTTACAAATTCTCCCACTGTTGATCTTGCTCCGCCCTGATCATGATCCTGAACTTTCTCATGCCACCTATTTTATCATTTCCGATGATTACGTCACTTCCTATCTTGATCCAAAACCATAAACTGTGGCCTGAGACTGCCTTATTAAATCACTAAAGAAACACCACGTGTACAGTAATACACCAACCACCTCGCTGGGGGTCTAATAATAATAATAATAATGGATAATGGAGCCTGCGAAATGGAGCATGCGCTGTGGGGAGGATGGTAATACACTCTTCTTCTCTGAGCCGTTTTGCTGGGCATAGACTTGAAACACACACGCCTATATATATAGAAGGCCCAGTGTTCGAATAATTAGAAACTGTTAACTGCAGTTTTCAATTCGAAACGAGAAATTTTATAATATCCTTGTTAGAAATGCCTAATGCACAGATCGTCAAGTCGTCCTCTATACATAAGGGAAACAACTCTCAGCAGAACATGTAATAAACTTACATACATCTCGAAACATATCCACCAGTGAGCGGTTAATCCTCTTCAAATATTGCCTCCATAGTTTCTTTTACGAGAACGAATTAATTCAACTGTCAACTGTCTTCATTTGTTAGTATTAACGTTAGTATCAACGTACGCACTACTAAATTCATGATATCAAAATCAAATTTATTTTTCTAAGCGTGATGATATACTGAATTCTCATTGTAAGCTAACATAAGCTGTACTGGCACAGGTTTCGCGATCCTATAATTATGTTCCTGGAAATGGGACCGGTGTTCGTTTTTCTTGTGACTGACAACTGTCCTCACTAACCACGTCCACTACATCACCAGCTCTGCACGTACAGAGCTTGTGATGCAGTGGATTTGGCTAAGGGACCATGCAAAATTTATCGAGGGGGTAGGACCGGTGCAACAAGGAAAATCAGCTAAAAAAATCCTTGGTCCCCCTTATCTTCGAACCAAAAAAAACTACGAGTCCTATCTGGATCTTGGGTAAAAAAAGTTCTGGTCCTATCTATGTTGTGACCTACATGTACCCGGATTTGGTGAGCCGCATCTGTAAACACCACCCCTTAACCAATATGTGATATGCACATATACTTTTGCACATTTTTATAAGTATGGAAATTTAGCGTGCATTGTATTTAACATGCTAGTTGTTCAGTGATAAAAGGGTCTTTGTTTCAGGGGTTTCATGTTGTCAGGCATATACACTGTAGTTCACAGATACCAGACTGATATTTAATGTTGATATTTAGAGTATTTTATTCACTATCTCAAGGGTCCTCTTTTGTATGGACCTCCCCCTCCAATAGGAAACCCACCTGAGCAAAGTTTTTTTGTTATGCAAATAACGCCAAGCTTGAATGACACATATGGTCATCATAAGAAGCCCATTAATGATACATGTACATGTCTCTGACACCATTCAACCGTTCCATATGAAAGTTGGCGCATCATCCGATCGATACATCAAGAGACTTTCAAAAAATTACCAAGCCGGCTTTTCTGATTGGGCGGAAGCCTCGATGGCCATCTTTAATTTATGCACTCATTAATGATACATGTACATATCTCTGATACCATTCAACTGTTCAATATGAAAGTTGGTGAATCATCGATACATCAAGAGACTTTCAATAAATTAGCAAACCGTTTTTTTCTGATTGATGGAAACCTTGGTGGACATCTTTTATTAATGATACATGTACATATCTCTGATGCCATTCAACTGTTCAGTATGAAAGTTTGTGCATCATCGATACCTCAGGAGGCTTTCAATAAATTACCAAGCCGGATTTTCTGATTGGGCGGAAGCCTTGGTGGCCATCTTTAATTTATGCAAAATCATCAATGATACATATCTTCAGTACAATTCAACTCTTCATTTTGAAATCTCATTACCGACATATCTCAAGAATGACATCCCTGGGCACACCATATGGCCATGACCCAGAAGCCTATCGAATCAGGACCCAGATCGAGTCGAGGGGATTAAGAATACTGATCAGCGATACGGATTTGATATTTTTGGAACATCATGATGTCTTGCCGGCATCATTGAAAACTGTTGACCGCTTCTCTCTTGCAGGAAACAAGCCTATGTTTATGTATGCAATGATTGTCTTTTTGAATTTGGTGCTAATACTGTTATATGGAATATGGAATAGGTCTTTGGATTATGGACGCGGATATTGTCTAATGGACGACGGCTGGATTATGAATGACGGACTAGACGCTTGTAATTCAGATGCGCAGCTTCGTATTTTTTCTTTATTTATTTTTGAAAAAAAACTCTTGGTCCTATGGATAGTTACGTAAAAAAAATTAATGTGCTACATAAAATAGCGAGAAAAAAAGTCCTGGTCCCCCCACTGTTTGCACCGGTCCTACCCCATCAATAAATTTTGCACGGTCCCTAAAGATGATGGTGACAAGAGACCAACATCGTCTTATTCAAAACTGAGAAATAGAAGGTGGATTGGTCACACTTATCCATTTTAGACTCCCTCCGACGTGTTATATCCCTGATGTTTTGCTGTGCAACCAAATGACATCTAACACACTCTCTATCGACAAGGTGGCCTCTTTCACAAGGCCCTTACGGTATACTCGGTTTGTGACCGGGCCTTTACCTAGGTTAAAATTTCCTAACCTGAAGGGCTCGCGCTTACTATCCCCCATCATGTACAAAGGGCTACCATCGCTCTAAATATAGAGTAACCAACCAGACCGCTTCTAATGGAGAGCGTCATGATACGAATTTGACAATCATTGCGCCTCTTAGGCCACCCCATCTTCATTTTATCCAGCCAATTTCTTCGTTCCCACTTCGAATATATATATATACACACACGTATACATTACGTTTGTAGGTATATACATTTGTAGGTATATATACACGTATATATGCATAGATCTAATTCATGGTATCATACATGACGGACTTACCCCTCGAACCTGCCTTGATTTATCTGAACCTAATCTGACCCCTTCAGTGTTCAAAATCCGAGGTGTAAATTTCACCTTCTAACGGCAGAAGAACCAATCAGAACGTACACATCGATTGCGAGTGAAGGTCAGTGAAGTCACGTAGAGTGACATCATCCTCTATTAGCGGCGTCTTTCCTCCTAATAAGGTGCCCACTATTTAGGTCAGCCAATCAATAACGCTCTTGTGCGACCCATTTCGAATTTCAAATGCTTTCGAGGTCAGTGACGTCTCGTGTCTATTTATAAGTTATTTGAACATTGAAAGGGTCCAGATATATCAAGGGAAGTTCGAAGTGGGAACGTAGACATTGGCTGGATAAAATGAAGATGAGGCCACCCGTGAGTAGACCGTTATCAACTTTTCAAGCTAAGAAAATTTCGCATTTCATTAGATTGACTTGATCCAAAATGTATGCTAGCTTCCCAACTCATGTTGACCAGCCAATGAAATTATCTGTTTCTAAACTGCCTAAAAAATTGGAAAGAAATAAAATCGGCGGTACATGTAGTTCACATGGATTTTGTTTTTCTTCATTTTGTGATAGGAGCATTTCGAGGCCCACCATCGGATAATTTTCTTCCAATACTGCTAGAGGTATGTCTTCGTTAATGGCTTGTAGTAGCGCTGACGAGGTGTTCCACGGACCAATCAATTGATTCGACTTAGGACACCCCTAATGTACACATTTTACCGCATGGCTACGTGCAGAACTGTCTACGTATGACCGTGCCATGCGTTCAGATGATGACTGTTATCGGTATGTATACGGTCTGCCCATGGGACACTTTCGACAAGGCAGACATCCAGAGTTTTATTTATTAGACTTGTAATCCGAGTGCAGCTCATGACACACCCATATGGTAAACGTTGTCAAAACCTGAAGAATGTCATTTTGGTGATCAATAGAAAAAAATCTCACTCAATAAGTTCATCATTCATGTAGTCGAATGCGTAGGATTAATGATGAGTAGGTAAAACTTCAATAAGACGTACAGCTGCTGTACCAGCAATCTGAGATAGTTCTTCCATCACCCGGGGCTAGTCATGTCCACTCCCGGGCATCGACAATGCGGGTTAGACTAACTTCGTTAGACTGTACCGTACCATGCTGATTCTGAGAGTGTTGAGCCATTGTAGATTAGCATGGTCAATAATATCAGAAAAAAAAACAAGAAACCAGATGACCGATTACTATCTTGAAACATATATACCGGTGTGGAGGCTAAGAATGTCTGGTGGCTAAAAGTGTCCGGCCGCTATCTTCCAACCAAGCTAGGACGTTTTCTACACATTAAGGATATGTGTCCTATGAGGATATGAGTGGGGACACTAATGTCCAGGACATTCATACCCATCACACTGGTACGTTTTAATAATTTCCTGAACGAAATTTTGCTCATTCCTTGGATGGCTTGGTTATTGGTCTTGGTCGCACTCTCCCCTCCTTATCTTCAAACAGGGGCTTAAAGAATATGCAGTAGACAATTAGCCAATCGCCTTTCTGTTTACTGAGCGACGTTGCCATCGGATGTAAGGACATGCTATTTGAATACGAGACCATATCTGAACGTGTTCTGCGGGGGGCGTCGGTGATTGCCTGGTCTTTCCATTACGCCACCATGCAGACACACTTTGCTTATGTCCGATGAACTGGTTCGCAATCCGCTAGATGGAATGTACATCTCGAATTCAGAAGAGAAATGGTTCCGTGATACATCAAGGCCAGCAACGAAGAGATGCTTATGAATGTACACAGTATATGAAAGGATATGAATGTACACACTATATGAAAGGATATTGTCCTCGTTTTAACTGTTCGTTGTTCAATTGACCTTCGACGTATGTCCAGCAATCAGGTATTTCATTCTCGTTTCAACTCTGGTTGGACATTGGTCAACAGATTTTCGTGTCATTCCTTACAACAAAACGTCTAAATCCTGGCGAAAAGCCATACAAATGCTCAATCGGCTAATATGCCTGTTCGGGACAAGAAGCACACATTGCTGGTTCTGATGACGCAAATACTGGCTCATGCGACACAAACGCTACTACTGATGACAAAAATACTGGTTCTGATGATACAAATAAATTCGGGCTGGTACGAGGACATTATAATTTCTGTCAGCTGAAAACCGGTAGTTGACAATGAGATTACATATTAAATGGACGGAGTTATATATGCATGCTTATGGTTTAGAGTACATTGCCATGTAGTCATCAACAAGCATAACAGTGGAAACTATATTGTTCAAGCGAAAAAAAATATCACAGCTCATGAACCTTGCTCTGTAATCTGTTCATAGCTTTTCTGTAACTGTTATCTGCTTCTAGGACTCTATCATTGTAGAAGTTCGCCGTCCTAGCGGCACGGTTAATGATATCATCAAGGTCCTGGGAGTATACTGGTCGCCATATTTCCGGGTTAATGTAAGTTTCCATATGGGGTAAAGGCGGATAGTGCTCCCAACTTGGATAGGACCACCGTACG
Organism: Hanleya hanleyi; assembly: GCA_036873755.1. NCBI lineage: Eukaryota > Metazoa > Mollusca > Polyplacophora > Lepidopleurida > Hanleyidae > Hanleya > Hanleya hanleyi. The sequence goes on from JAVTVY010008978.1 coordinate 26,628, forward strand.
GTCGGATACGATGGAGGAAACCGACTTGGGAAGAACTCTTCCGCTTCCTGGTTTCGAACAAGCCTCACTTCCGGCTTCACCAAATAATCTGGTTCCGGTGGTGCAATCGCTGGCACTACAGTTTCCTTGACCCTCTGGATTGGATACCTTCCACCAAGTCTCAACACGTTTTCCCTGTTCCTGTCACTACAACATAGACATGAGGTTTGTATGCCATCATGAGGTAGTTGGACCGGAATTTGCCTTCCATAGCGGACATAATTGAGATAATCCGAGACGAGCCATTCAAGAGAGTTATGTGAAACCTCTATCGGAGAGTAATGACGTCTGTGATGATAGGCTGGTACGGGAAGGGGTGGCGTTCTGGATGGTTCAGGAACTACAGCTACCCTCTTGGGCACAACTTCAAAATTGTAATCTTGGCGGAGGGATTTTATCGGGGATTCCTCGCGTATCGATGGCAATTTCTGCACTCGACTTACAGGAATGAAATACTGAAATCTTGATCGTCTACCGTGATTAGCCATGTTTCGAAATAATTATTATAGTTCTCCTCATATATGGCAGTTTATCCGCATGAACAGTTGGCAAATTCTTGCTGTTGAGAATATCCTTCGAAAGTGGCTGTCGGATTCTACCACAACAACACCATGCCAATGGTGTGGTCCTTAACTATACACTGTTACTGAGACTATATGGACACAAGTACATGACCCTAGTTGTCTGTACAATTATTGATATATCCAATGCCACAAGCCGGACATTAACTACCCAGAAGGAACCACTACGTCCTGCGACACCATGCAGTCTTGTCCCGTATCGCAATGTCTCCGTTGAAATGAGGAATTTCACCCGTAAAGTGTATATATTGTAACGGTTTCTCCAGTACGCAAGGATTAACCCAGATTGAGTAGCGGCAATGTGTGAATGGGTAAGACGGTCGTTGTGAATACACCCCTATAAACACACCTATGTACATTGGAGCTACCTTTGATCTATTTTCAATATCAAGGTATACGCTAAACTGTATTGAACAGCAAAGTAAATAAACGAAGTAAAGTTAAGCCACAACTGAAGTATGTTCAAATAACCGTGACGTGTGTCTACTTACAATAGACTAGACATATTTGACAGTGCTACTATCTGAACTGGAGATATAATTGGCAAATAATCAATATAAAGTGTTCGCTCGCCCATCAACAGTTAGACCGGTTATACAGAAATTCGTCAATGTGAGACTCACGTGTCCATTATCGTAACCCTGTTTTTATAAAATGCGCATGCTGATACATAAAATTACAAGCGTCTAGTCCGTCATTCATAATTCAACCGTCGTCCATTAGGGAATATCCAACATAGGCTTGTTTCCTGCAAGAGAGAAGCGGTCAACAGTTTTCAATGGTGCCGGCAAGACATCATGATGTTCCAAAAATATCAAATCCGTATCGCTGATCAGTATTCTTAATCCATAATATTCGTTGTAAAGTCGTCATCTAAAGAATGATGTATCTCAGTCACGCTTTGATTGTGACTGTTCATATGAGTACCATGAGGATCTTGAAGTACATGGGTTCATACGGCCCCTAGCCCCGGGTTAAGCGGAATTAGACACAAGTTACGAAACGTAGCTCCATAGATCTTGCACGCTACGTTCGTATTTTGCTATCAGCATGCGATATGTATCGCCAAATTTGAGAAACTTTGAGTGCAGGTGTTTGGTGGAATAGCCCTGTATTATAAGTTTCTGCAACAATGTTTTTTGACGTTCATTAAAAGCGTCACATTTAACACAGGATCTAGCAAAGCTACTAAGCGAGATATGTATACGCCATATGCAGGTCCCACTGGAATATTACTGTCCAGAAAGGGATAGTTTACGATGTCGAAATTGTAATCATCTCTTTTGTCATAAAGTCGACGAGAGAGAATGCCCGCTTCATTTTTATAGAGATATAGATCTAAATATGATGTGCCTGTAGGGCTGTCTGTAGACTAGCTATAGGAAGATATACTAGCTATAGGAAGACAAAAACCGCTTACAATTGACAAGAACATATCAAACGTAATGCGCCCTGCCTTACCAGGGTCAATCAATATAATCGTGCTTTCCAAGACATTGTTGCATGGAGCAGCCCGATTATTTTCGAGTTAGGTGCAGGATTGTTTTTTTTTTAGATACTTTTCAAATTTCCTATGCTTTAACATGGTGCTAAACAGCATACTTGGCAATATTGTGCAGATACTTTTGCTAAACTCCGCAGTAGGCAGAAAAGTGGGTTACTTTAATAGCATTTATATTCAATATTTAGCACTTTTATAATCTAGTCTAATTAGTATATATTCGCATTAAAATATCTAACACCGTGTAGGAGAAAGGACAATATATTCAATATTTAGCACCTTTATAATATTTTCTAATTAGAATAGATTCGCATTTAAATGTAGGTGACGTTTGAGAACAGACAATATATTGAATATTTAGCACTTTGATAATATCATCTAATTAGAGGAGATTCGCTGTGGAATATCTGGCTGGCGTCCGAGAAAGACAATATATTCAATATTTAGCACCTTTATAATATCATCTAGTTAGAAAAGATTCGCACTTGAATAAGTAGCTGGCTTCTGGGAAAAGATAATATATTCAATATTTAGCACTTTTATAATCTATGCTAAATAGAAGAGATTCGCAGTTAAATTTCACATGAGACTTTTCGGAGAAAAGACAATATATTCAATATTTAGCACTTTTATAATCTACTCTAATTAGAAAAGATTCGCATTAAAATATCTGTAACACCGTGTCGGAGAAAGGACAATATATTTAATATTTAGCACCTTTATAATATTATCTAATTAGAATAGATTCGCACTTAAATATGTAGCTGACGTCTGAGAACGGACAATATATTGAATATTTAGCACTTTGATAATATCAACTAATCAGAAGAGATTCGCAGTTAAATATCTAGCTGGCGTCCGAGAGAGACAATATATTCAATATTTAGCACTTTTATAATATCATCTAACTATAAAAGATTCGCAGTTAAATATGTAGCTGCATGGCGTCTTTGAAAAGGCAATATATTCAATATTTAGCACTTTTATATACTAAATAGAAGAGATCCGCAGTTAAATATCCACAAGGGCCTTTTCGGAGAAAAGAAAATATATTCAATATTTAACACTTTTATAATCTACTCTAATTAGAAGAGATTCGCATTAAAATATCTGTAACACCGTGTCGGAGAAAGGACAATATATTCAATATTTAGCACCTTTATAATATCATCTAATCAGAATACAATTTGATTGTTGCAATCAAGTACCAAAGGAAGATGTTGTTTTTGGCGTTTTGTTTCTTTCGAAATTACATTGAAAGGGGCCGATTGTCTCCGAAACACCTTCAGTCATTGGGTGCATGCCAACATACAGTGTCGTTGAATGATTGGTTTGTTGTGCCAGTAAGTCTGAATACATGTCAGCTGTCTGCATCAGTGAGGTTGCCTTTATATCGCCCGTTCTGTAGGCGTCCTAAAAAGCAGCACATGTGCGTTGTTTAACCAGGAAGAACGATAGAATAATCTGTTATTGTCCGAGTTGCACAGACCACATATGAAAATGTACTTGCGCCAGTAGTATAGAAAACCCCGAAAACCGCTTATTTTGCCGGGGGAGGTAACTCTTGGTGGCGGTAGGTGGCGTTGTGGTTATGGATTGCATCAGCCTTGGCTGGATGCCAAGTTTTGAGTTCCTCCGGGTAAAATTGAAGGGGGTACTTGGTCAACACAGAAGAGTTCCAAAGGGGAGTTAACTCCCGATGTCGGTGCTGATTTTTTGTCATAGTTATGGTTTTCTCCCCTGATTCGAACATTTGCATATTAAATCTATACGGGAAAATGCCTGTATGGGGTATGGGATATCCGATGGGGTCGAGTGAGGTATCATTGTGAAGCTTAGGTGAAGGGGCATCTGATGGGCTGGGTGTGGAGTTGAAATAGCGTCATGCTGCGCATGCGCGGGTGACCAAGTGTATGGAAATAGATGTTTTGGAGCTAGGCAAGCCACTCATGGGCCGATTGGGTCGAATGGGGTATCCATGTAAAGCTTATGTGAAGGGGCATCTGACTGGCCTAGGGGCTCGGGCGTTGTCACCAATCTGCGCATGCGCAGACAGGGAATTGTGGAAAAATGGTATGGAAATAGACGTTTTAGGGTCTATGGGAGCCCCTAATGGGTCGATGGAGTTGTATGAGGTATCCATGTGAAGCACACATGAGGGGGCATCTGACTGAACTAGTGGCTCAGTCGTTTTCTCCATTCTGCGCATGCGCAAACAGGGAATTTTGGGAAATGGGTATGCAAATAGATGTTTTAGGGTCTAGGGGAGCCACTCATCGTCCGATGGAGTCATATGAGGTATCAATGTGAAGCACACATGAGGGGGCATCTGACTGAACTGTGTGCTTGGCCGTTGTCACCATTCTGCGCATGCGCAGACAGGGAATTGTGGGAAAAGGGTATGGAAATAGACGTTTTGGGATCTAGGGAAGCCCCTAATGGTCCGATTGAGTCGAGTGAGGTATCGATGTGAAGGACACATGGACTAGTGGCTTGGGCGTTGTCACCATTCTGCGCATGCGCGGTGGACCAAGGGTATGGAAATAGACGTTTTGGGATCTAGGGAAGCCCCTAATGGGTCGATTGAGTCGAGTGAGGTATCAAAGTGAAGCTTATGTGAAGGGGCATCTGCCTGGCCTAGTGTCTCGGCCGTTGCCACCATTCTGCGCATGCGCAGACAGGGAATTGTGGGAAAAGGGTATGGAAATAGACGTTTTGAGATCTAGGGGAGCCCCTAATGGGCCGATAGAGCCGTATGAGGTATCAATGTGAAGCACACATGAGGGGGCACCCGCCTGGGCTAGTGTTTCGGCCGTTGTTACCATTCTGCGCATGCGCAAACAGGGAATTGTGAGCAACGCCCGCCAACGCCAAGCTCAACGCTTCAACGCCCTGGTGAATTAGCCCAAAAGCTCTGATTTTCATGGAATTGTCATTAATATATTGGAAATGCAGTGACGCCCGTCAACGCTCGTAGTTACGCCTTAACGCTCTAGCATAGCGCCTTGACGCCATGATATAGACCGGAGAAAGAAAACAACAACAACAAGGATGACACATGAGAGAACAACAACAACAACAACAAGTTTTTTTCATATAGTTTATTTTCCCCTCCATAATAACATACCCACGCTGGGGGAGCCGCGTTGGGTATGTTTACAATTCAAGAAAGACTCTTGTCCAATCAGAGACCGCCATTTGGTCCTGCCATATTCGTTCTTGCGCGTTAGATGTATTCTCGGCTGCACTTGTCCAATCAGAATCCGTCCTTAAGAAAATTCCATCTTCGGCCCTGTTCGCTCTCAGCCGTTTGTTCTAATCGGCGTCGGTCAGGCCTGGATATTCGTTGGGCAGCATATCCTGAAACAGTTGTTTGCGCATTCTTATCGCATTTTCCAGGGCCTCGGTGGGTGGTAAACCCATATCCTCTTTCAAGTGACGCTTGGTCTTCATGATGGATCTGTGCGTGGGGTCCCCTTTCATTTCAAGCGGTAGTAAGGTATACTCTTCATAGATCGCCATGGCTGTTTTTCTGATGCGGGGCCGCATTTCGGTGTACGCCTGTTGTAAGTTATCCTGTCCCGCGTCCTCGATCGCTTCAGCGTGAGTATTGATAGCTGCTGTCACAATACGATCCCAGAAGGTAGGTTCTGCCTCACTTTCCTGGGATGGGGGCTGACTATCTGAGGTCAAGCTCTCCATATCAGTAGATAGACTGTCAGCAATCTTGGATTCGGTATCAGTCGATGCACTCTCATCAATCTCTGTATCAGCATCTGCCTCAACGGACTCCTCGGCGTCTTCAGTCCCATGTATATTTTTCTGGTGTCGCATCATATCGTAATGTCTGGTGAACGTGCGTTCACACTCAGAACAAGTATAAGCCATGTTGACGGTTGAACGGCGACTGTGGGTGTTTTGGGAATACACTCGCTTTCATAGACAGTAACGCCCACCAACGCCCACTGTTACGCCTTAACGCCCTATATATATACGCCTTAACGCTCGTCTCAACGCTTCAACACACTTTCTTAACGCTTTAACGGCGTTTAATGATGCGTTCAAACAAATGTTGCTTTTGTCCTATTGCTCTGACATACGCCGCTTTCCAGTTCATGCCCGAGGTTTTCAGCATCGACGCTGTTCTTTCGATTTCCATATGGACTGGGTCCTTGTCCAACAATTTCATATGGGTCACGAGGTCGACATACTGCTGACGTAAAGCCCGTCGTAGTCTGGGTGCCAATCTGTTATGGGCTAAAATTGCAGCTTCTTTTTTCGAATATCCTTTGTGTTGAAACTTGTTTTCTGTGGCCCTCAACGTCTCGCCCAGCTCGGCGTCCATACTTTCTTTGAACAAATCCTTCCATAGCCTCGAGTTCACATTATGTTCATTCCCTTGTACGGGTACGGGTTGGGCCTTCACGATTGGGTGATATTCCGGGACTGATGGTATGAAGCGGACCCGCTGTATGGGAGTGGGCTGCTGCTGCTGCTCTGCCAGGAGTGGACTCGGCGGATGGTGTAGGGGTATATGCCGTTGTGGTGATTCCTCGCCGGGTAACAGGTGGGTCGTCAGCCGACGATCTTCGGGGGTATGGGCCTTTAAATCTACGAACAGGTAGCCGTACGGACGACTTGTCGCCCCCTGAAACGCCTGCATGAAATGGTCGATGTTCTGAGGATAAATTCGACTACCAAACACACGGATTTGTGCTCTGTCGATGGGATTGGAGAACAAAACAAAGTATTGGCAGTTCAAGGCAATATCTCTGGACGCCTTCCCTTGAGGAAAGAGATTCTGGGTCAAATAGATGACGGACAGATTCCGATGATGAGATCCTTTAGTAAACAAGTCGGCGACGTGTGAATTGTCCTTGGCCGCACTCATCAGATCATCTAGCACTACCACGTTGGTCTGCTCGGGGTCAAAGTAATATGGTTCGTTTATGTCGTGGGGAATACCTGGGACGAAGCTCACATTCTGTAACCTTGTAGTTTCGTAGGCGGGCTGCCATTGGCTATAACACCAAATCACACGTGTCGGAGCTGGGGTTGCCACACCTGCCTCTAAGAACTTCATCACCCAGGACGTCTTTCCACATGCCGTAGGGCCGCTCACCGTCATCGTATAGGGATGCTCTACTGCTCTTGTTGGACCTATAGAGGGACTCGGCGGTGTCTCTTGGTTGTGTTTGCATCGAATGTGCCTGAGCATGCTATCGCGACGAGAGAAGGTTCTCTGACAGAGCATACACGTACACGACATGTTCATCAGTCGACCAATACAGATGAACTGATGAGGGACACATGTTCATTCCTATATTTACAGACACTACCACCACCACACACACACACCACCACCAACACCACCAACACCAACACCACCAACACCACCACCAACACCACCACCGGGCGTTGACGGGCGTCAATGCCCGGTGGTGGTGGTAGCCCCCGTATGGCAGAGCTCTTGGATCGGAGCTCGCGGAGCTCAAAGCTTGTGGAGATCAAAGCCCGGAGCTCCGATCCAAGAGCTCTGCCATACGGGGGCTACCACCACCACCGGGCGTTGACGCCCGTCAACGCCCGGTGGTGGTGGTGGTGGTGGTGTTGGTGGTGTTGGTGTTGGTGGTGTTGGTGGTGGTGGTGTGTGTGTGGTGGTGGTAGTGTCTGTAAATATAGGAATGAACATGTGTCCCTCATCAGTTCATCTGTATTGGTCGACTGATGAACATGTCGTGTACGTATACGTTCTGTCAGAGAACCTTCTCTCGTCGCGATAGCATGCTCAGGCACATTCGATGCAAACACAACCAAGAGACACCGCCGAGTCCCTCTATAGGTCCAACAAGAGCAGTAGAGCATCCCTATACGATGACGGTGAGCGGCCCTACGGCATGTGGAAAGACGTCCTGGGTGATGAAGTTCTTAGAGGCAGGTGTGGCAACCCCAGCTCCGACACGTGTGATTTGGTGTTATAGCCAATGGCAGCCCGCCTACGAAACTACAAGGTTACAGAATGTGAGCTTCGTCCCAGGTATTCCCCACGACATAAACGAACCATATTACTTTGACCCCGAGCAGACCAACGTGGTAGTGCTAGATGATCTGATGAGTGCGGCCAAGGACAATTCACACGTCGCCGACTTGTTTACTAAAGGATCTCATCATCGGAATCTGTCCGTCATCTATTTGACCCAGAATCTCTTTCCTCAAGGGAAGGCGTCCCGAGATATTGCCTTGAACTGCCAATACTTTGTTTTGTTCTCCAATCCCATCGACAGAGCACAAATCCGTGTGTTTGGTAGTCGAATTTATCCTCAGAACATCGACCGTTTCATGCAGGCGTTTCAGGGGGCGACAAGTCGTCCGTACGGCTACCTGTTCGTAGATTTAAAGGCCCATACCCCCGAAGATCGTCGGCTGACGACCCACCTGTTACCCGGCGAGGAATCACCACAACGGCATATACCCCTACACCATCCGCCGAGTCCACTCCTGGCAGAGCAGCAGCAGCAGCAGCCCACTCCCATACAGCGGGTCCGCTTCATACCATCAGTCCCGGAATATCACCCAATCGTGAAGGCCCAACCCGTACCCGTACAAGGGAATGAACATAATGTGAACTCGAGGCTATGGAAGGATTTGTTCAAAGAAAGTATGGACGCCGAGCTGGGCGAGACGTTGAGGGCCACAGAAAACAAGTTTCAACACAAAGGATATTCGAAAAAAGAAGCTGCAATTTTAGCCCATAACAGATTGGCACCCAGACTACGACGGGCTTTACGTCAGCAGTATGTCGACCTCGTGACCCATATGAAATTGTTGGACAAGGACCCAGTCCATATGGAAATCGAAAGAACAGCGTCGATGCTGAAAACCTCGGGCATGAACTGGAAAGCGGCGTATGTCAGAGCAATAGGACAAAAGCAACATTTGTTTGAACGCATCATTAAACGCCGTTAAAGCGTTAAGAAAGTGTGTTGAAGCGTTGAGACGAGCGTTAAGGCGTATATATAGGGCGTTAAGGCGTAACAGTGGGCGTTGGTGGGCGTTACTGTCTATGAAAGCGAGTGTATTCCCAAAACACCCACAGTCGCCGTTCAACCGTCAACATGGCTTATACTTGTTCTGAGTGTGAACGCACGTTCACCAGACATTACGATATGATGCGACACCAGAAAAATATACATGGGACTGAAGACGCCGAGGAGTCCGTTGAGGCAGATGCTGATACAGAGATTGATGAGAGTGCATCGACTGATACCGAATCCAAGATTGCTGACAGTCTATCTACTGATATGGAGAGCTTGACCTCAGATAGTCAGCCCCCATCCCAGGAAAGTGAGGCAGAACCTACCTTCTGGGATCGTATTGTGACAGCAGCTATCAATACTCACGCTGAAGCGATCGAGGACGCGGACAGGATAACTTACAACAGGCGTACACCGAAATGCGGCCCCGCATCAGAAAAACAGCCATGGCGATCTATGAAGAGTATACCTTACTACCGCTTGAAATGAAAGGGGACCCCACGCACAGATCCATCATGAAGACCAAGCGTCACTTGGAAGAGGATATGGGTTTACCACCCACCGAGGCCCTGGAAAATGCGATAAGAATAACTGTTTCAGGATATGCTGCCCAACGAATATCCAGGCCTGACCGACGCCGATTAGAACAAACGGCTGAGAGCGAACAGGGCCGAAGATGGAATTTTCTTAAGGACGGATTCTGATTGGACAAGTGCAGCCGAGAATACATCTAACGGGCAAGAACGAATATGGCAGGACCAAATGGCGGTCTCTGATTGGACAAGAGTCTTTCTTGAATTGTAAACATACCCAACGCGGCTCCTCCAGCGTGGGTATGTTATTATGGAGGGGAAAATAAACTATATGAAAAAAACTTGTTGTTGTTGTTGTTGTTCTCTCATGTGTCATCCTTGTTGTTGTTGTTTTCTCTCTCCGGTCTATATCATGGCGTCAAGGCGCTATGCTAGAGCGTTAAGGCGTAACTACGAGCGTTGACGGGCGTCACTGCATTTCCAATATATTAATGACAATTCCGTGAAAATCAGAGCTTTTGGGCTAATTCACCAGGGCGTTGAAGCGTTGAGCTTGGCGTTGGCGGGCGTTGCTCACAATTCCCTGTTTGCGCATGCGCAGAATGGTGACAACGGCCGAAACACTAGTCCAGGCGGGTGCCCCCTCATGTGTGCTTCACATTGATACCTCATACGGCTCTATCGGCCCATTAGGGGCTCCTCTAGATCTCAAAACGTCTATTTCCATACCCTTTTCCCACAATTCCCTGTCTGCGCATGCGCAGAATGGTGGCAACGGCCGAGACACTAGGCCAGACAGATGCCCCTTCACATAAGCTTCACTTTGATACCTCACTCGACTCGATCGACCCATTAGGGGCTTCCCTAGTTCCCAAAACGTCTATTTCCATACCCTTGGTCCACCGCGCATGCGCAGAATGGTGACAACGCCCAAGCCACTAGTCCAGGCGGTTTCCCCCTCATGTGTCCTTCACATCGATACCTCACTCGACTCAATCGGACCATTAGGGGCTTCCCTAGATCCCAAAACGTCTATTTCCATACCCTTTTCCCACAATTCCCTGTCTGTGCATGCGCAGAATGGTGACAACGGCCAAGCACACAGTTCAGTCAGATGCCCCCTCATGTGTGCTTCACATTGATACCTCATATGACTCCATCGGACGATGAGTGGCTCCCCTAGACCCTAAAACATCTATTTGCATACCCATTTCCCAAAATTCCCCGTTTGCGCATGCGCAGAATGGAGAAAACGACCGAGCCACTAGTTCAGTCAGATGCCCCCTCATGTGTGCTTCACATGGATACCTCATACAACTCCATCGACCCATTAGGGGCTCCCCTAGACCCTAAAACGTCTATTTCCATACCATTTTTCCACAATTCCCTGTCTGCGCATGCGCAGATTGGTGACAACGCCCAAGCTCCTAGGCCAGTCAGATGCCCCTTCACATAAGCTTTACATGGATACCCCATTCGACCCAATCGGCCCATGAGTGGCTTCCCTAGCTCCAAAACGTCTATTTCCATACCCTTGGTCACCCGCGCATGCGCAGCATGACGCTATTTCAACTCCACACCCAGCCCATCAGATGCCCCTTCACCTAAGCTTCACAATGATACCTCACTCGACCCCATCGGATATCCCATACCCCATACAGGCATTTTCCCGTATAGATTTAATATGCAAATGTTCGAATCAGGGGAGAAAACCATAACTATGACAAAAAATCAGCACCGACATCGGGAGTTAACTCCCCTTTGGAACTCTTCTGTGTTGACCAAGTACCCCCTTCAATTTTACCCGGAGGAACTCAAAACTTGGCATCCAGCCAAGGCTGATGCAATCCATAACCACAACGCCACCTACCGCCACCAAGAGTTACCTCCCCCGGCAAAATAAGCGGTTTTCGGGGTTAGTAGTATACATAACGCAAATTCGGTCGAATGCCCCCCACTGCGCATGCGCAGAACCTGGTGTGACGTCATAAGTGTATGCGCAGTGGGGGGCATTCGACCGAATTTGCGGGAGGTGGGTACAAGATGGCCGCCATGTGGGAGGTGGGTACAAGATGGCCGCCATGTGGGAGGTGGGTACAAGATGGCCGCGATCAATGAGTGCATAGAAAAAAAAAAAGTTCCGGCAAAAAAAAAAAAAAAAAATGTATTCATCCGCGGTGATGCGGTTTGGCCGTGGTTTTGGCGGTAATTCGGTCTCGGAAAAAGCTTCCGCGGAGAAAAAGTAGTCCCTAGATAAAATGGTCCGATTGGGTCGAGTGAGGTATCAAAGTGAAGCTTAGGTGAAGGGGCATCTAATGGGCTAGGTGTGGGGTTGAAATATCGGCATTCTGCGCATGCGCGGTGACCGAAGGGTATGAAAATAGCCTTTTTTGAGCTAGGGGAGCCCCTAGTGTACCGATGGGGTCGAGTGAGGTATCAAAGTGAAGCTTAGGTGAGGGGGCATCTAATGGGCTGGGTGTGGGGTTGAAATATCGGCCTTCTGCGCATGCGCGGTGGCCCAAGGGTATGAAAATAGCCTTTTTGGAGCTAGGGCAGCCCCTAGTGTTTTTATGACAGTCCAAGGGTATAATGGATTTTATAAAAATTTTTAAACCCCGGTATGAGGGGAAAAATTTTATTTCATAAAAGTTGGGAATAGCCAATGAATTTCAAGTCGTTTCCAGAGTACGTGTCTCATTCCCGTTTTGATTTTGGATGTTCATTTGAACATCATGGAGATGTAAAATACCCATTAATTTAATATTACACAGTGCCAAGATAATCCCGGTATGCAAGGGGAATTTATTTTGATAAGAGTGGGGCATTTATTTTGAACGAACACAGGGGTGTGATTCTCGTGTTAAATTATGTTGTGCTTTGCTAGAAGTCTCCCCTTTGGGAACAGCTGGGTGGTTTTTAAAAACCGTTGGAATATATGTAATATAGCCATATTACATCGTTGTTGACAAGGTCTGTTAATAAGAAATTTTTATGCTTGAACAATGATAATAAAGCACACTTGGCGGCCATGCATATCTTGTACTCACTGACACTTGGCGGCCATCTTGTCCCACCTCCCACAGCTTGCACTGACTGACACTGGCGGCCATCTTGTACCCATCCCTAGCTCCAAAAAGGGTATGAAAATAGACGTGTTGGAGCTACGGGAGCCCCTAGTGGACCGATGGGGTCGAGTGAGGTATCAAAGTGAAGCATCCATGAAGGGGCATCTAATGGACTGGGTGTGGGGTTGAATTAGGGTCATTCTGCGCATGCGCGGTGGCCGAAGGGTATGAAAATAGCCTTTTTGGAGCTAGGGAGCCCCTAGTGGACCGATGGGGTCGAGTGAGGTATCAAAGTGAAGCATCCATGAAGGGGCATCTAATGGACTGGGTGTGGGGTTGAATTAGGGTCATTCTGCGCATGCGCGGTGGCCCAAGGGTATGGAAATAGACGTGTTGGAGCTAGGGGAGCCCCTAATGGACCAATGGGGTCGAGTAAGGTATCAAAGTGAAGCTTATGTGAAGGGGCATCTGATGGACTGGGTGTGGGGTTGAAATATCGGCATTCTGTGCATGCGCGGTGGCCGAAGGGTATGAAAATAGCCTTTTTGGAGCTAGGGGAGCCCCTAGTGGACCGATGGGGTCGAGTGAGGTATCAAAGTGAAGCATTCATGAAGGGGCATCTAATGGACTGGGTGTGGGTTTGAAATAGCGGCATTCTGCGCATGCGCGGTGGCCCAAGGGTATGAAAATAGACGTTTTGGCATCTAGGGGAGCCCCTAATGGTCGAATGGGGTCGAGTGAGGTATCAACGTGAAGCCTAGGTGAAGGGGTATTTGATGGCTGGGTGGGTGCATGTAAAATTTTTCCTGAAAAAAAAAATACGGAACACGGACTTTATCGAAAAACCTGGGAAAATGCATATGGGGTATGAGGGGTATGTAGGTCGCCGGGCTTAACGGGGCTTGTCTATCAATAGAGTTATCTCCCCCTAGTTCCAGGGTGGGTGTATGTAAAAATTTTCCTGAAAAAATACGGAATACGGACTTTATTCTAAATTACGGGAAAATGCCTATATGGGGTATGGCAGGTATAGGACCATCCTGGAAACCTACTTCTATACATTTGCGGTAGGGTTGTGGGGTCTCGTTTTACTCGTCTCGTCATTTAGAACATGATAAGAAGTGTCCCCGTGCGAATCGGTGAAATTTTTGAAAAAAAGTCACCGAACCTCATATAGTCCCATAGTGGGGTATAGGATCAATGTTTGTCCCCCTGGGAAACGTACTTCTATACATTTGCGGTAGGGTTGTGGGGTCTCGTTTTACTCGTCGTCATTTAGAACATGATAGAGTGTCCCCGATGCGAATCGGTGAAATTTTGAAAAAGTCACCGAGCCCCATATAGACCCATACTGGGGTATAGGTTCAATGTTTATCCTACTGAAACCCACTTCTATACATTTGCGGTAGGTTGTGGGGTCTCGTTTACTCGTCGTCATTTAGGAGAACACGATAGGAAGTGTTGCCCGGAGCGAATCGGTGAAATTTTTGAAAAAAAGTCACCGAGGCCTGGAGTAGGCCCATGGCCTATACTGCATGGCTATGAGTGTATAGAGCCCATACAGGGTGGACATGTTGGAGTCTAGGTGATCCCTAATGGTCCAATGGGGTCGAGTGAGGTCTTATTTTGAAGCTCTCGTGCAGGAGCATCCGACTGGGCTAATGGTTCGTCCGTGTTCAATAGTCTGCGCATGCGCAGTCTGGCCATAGTATAGAAAACAGGCATTTTGGGTGCTATGTAGGGGTGTGTTTGGGTTAGAGATGGGCTAATCACGGTTCGAATGGGTCGTGTGAGGTGTCAAAGTGAAGCTTGTGTGGGGTAGAGTCAGAATGGTGTGTTTTTGAATACATGTCGCGTTAATCTGCGCATGCGCAGTTGGTTGTAGTAAGTAAAGTGGCCATTTTGGGGCAGCGAAGGAAGTTATTTGGGGTCGAGATGGAGAAACAATCACGGTTCGAATGCGTCCTGGAAAGGTGTCATCTTGTAGTTCTCGGGGTGTACATTCCGATTTGAGGGATCTTCGCGTCATCTGTGACGTCATCGGTGACGTCATCGGTACGAGTAGTAGCGAAAGTGGCCATTTTCGGGCAGTACATGAAGGTATTTGGGTCGAGATGGGCTATTCACGGTTCGAATGCGTCCTGGAAGGTGTCATCTTGCAGTTCTCTAAGGGTGTACATTCCGATTTTGAGGATGTCCGCGTCATCTGTGACGTCATCGGTACGACGTCATTGGTAGAGTAGTAGCGAAAGTGGCCATTTTGGGGCAGTACATGAAGGTATTTGGGGTCGAGATGGGCTATTCACGGTTCGAATGCGTCCTGGAAGGTGTCATCTTGTAGTTCTCGGGTGTACATTCCGATTTGAGGGATGTCCGCGTCATCTGTGACGTCATCGGTGACGTCATCGGTACGAGTAGTAGCGAAAGTGGACATTTCCGGGCAGTACATGAAGGTATTTGGGATCGAGATGGGCTATTCACGGTTCGAATGCGTCCTCGAAGGTGTCATCTTGTAGTTCTCGGGGTGTACATTCCGATTTGAGGGATGTTCGCGTCATCTATGACGTCATCGGTGACGTCATCGGTACGAGTAGTAGCGAAAGTGGACATTTTCGGGCAGTACATGAAGGTATTTGGGATCGAGATGGGCTATTCACGGTTCGAATGCGTCCTCGAAGGTGTCATCTTGTAGTTCTCGGGGTGTACATTCCGATTTGAGGGATGTTCGCGTCATCTGTGACGTCATCGGTGACGTCATCGGTACGAGTAGCAGCAAAAGTGGCCATTTTCGGGCAGTACATGAAGGTATTTGGGATCGAGATGGGCTATTCACGGTTCGAATGCGTGCTCGAAGGTGTCATCTTGTAGTTCTCGGGGTGTACATTCCGATTTGAGGGATGTTCGCGTCATCTGTGACGTCATCGGTGACGTCATCGGTACGAGTAGTAGCGAAGTGGACATTTTCGGGCAGTACATGAAGGTATTTGGGATCGAGATGGGCTATTCACGGTTCGAATGCGTCCTCGAAGGTGTCATCTTGTGGTTCTCGGGGTGTACATTCCGATTTGAGGGATGTTCGCGTCATCTGTGACGTCATCGGTGACGTCATCGGTACGAGTAGTAGCGAAAGTGGCCATTTTCGGGCAGTACATGAAGGTATTTAGGGTCGAGATGGTGCGGTAGGAATATCATTCTGCGCATGCGCAGACGCAATGCGGAGCTCTCGTCCAATCAGAAGCGAGTATTTCAAATCCGTCACAGAGCTCTCAGCCAATCAGAAGCGAGTATTTTGACCCGGTGCATTATGGGCCATATCCAAGATGGCGGCACGTATGTTCAAGATGGCAGCACATCCGGTGTCGAAAACTGGCCATTCCGTCGGGATGTGGTCACCTAGTGTCGAAAACTGGTCCTTGTATGGGTCCTGCTAGACGTTTTGACGCCATGATATAGACCGGAGAGAGACAGAGAAAACAACAACAACAAGGATGGCACATGAGGGAACAACAACAACAACAACAAGTTTTTTTTTTTCATATAGTTTATTTTCCCCTCCATCATAACATACCCACGCTGGGGGAGCCGCGTTGGGTATATTTACAATTCAAGAAGATTCTTGTCCAATCAGAGACCGCCATTTGCATGTTTCATATTCGTTCCTGTCCGTTAGATGTATTCTTGTCCAATCAGAAGTCGCCATTTCAGAAAGTTCCATCTTCTGCCATGTTCGCTCTGAAC